>JALLPH010001964.1:0-15639 GCA_036939855.1 Cyclotella choctawhatcheeana | reverse complement strand
TTGTAAAGAAAGTCATCTTTGAAGAAGATCCCAATGATATTGCAGCTGAACAAGACGTGAGTTTCGAAGAGGAACTTGTTGTTAAGAAAGTTATTTTCGAGGAAGAGCCCAACGATGTAGAAGCTGAGCAAGATGCGAGTTCCGAAGAAGAGAAACCAGCTGCAAACGAAGACATTGAGCGTGGCGGCAATGAACAAAAGCCAAAAGAACAAGTTAATGATTTCTACAAAAGTCTTTTAAAGGCTCCGTCAGCAAAGAAACCAGGACACAATGGAAGGTCTACATCCAAGCCTAAGTTGTCAGGCGAGAGTGCAAATGAAATGGAAATTGACGGTCCACATCCGACTCTGTCCCCCTTTAGGAAGATATCCAAGAGTCCCAAACGTAAACGAGACTCCGATGACGCTGTGAAGACACCTCATGCAAGCGCAAAGAAGGCGAGGCCACTTGGTTTCCTTTCTTCGTCGCCTCGTTACTCTTCACCTCCAGCGGCAGAGCCTCTAGGGAATCACAACCGAACTCCTGTCATGTTCAAACACACGTAAGTTCCTGTGTGATTGTCTCAAAGGTCATATGGTTTTTGTTATGTTCGTTGTTGTCTCACATCCTTTTCTTTTCCAGAGCCTCTTCAAGAAAACGTGTCGTGGCAAAGAAGCCAAATGGTGGTTCTCGTCCGAATGTGCAGAGCAGCAAAAAGATTACCGCGAGTGAGAAGAAACGCACAAAGAAGGGAATGAATGCTGCAGTACATCGTGCACTTGAACAGTGCAACGAATTGCTTGGGGATTTGTAAGCAGTGATATTTGATGCGTTGAAGAAACTTCATAAGTAGATGTGCTTGTTCAAGATCAATCCAAGAATTAAATTAGATACTACATTACACTTCGCGAAGCTGCATTTTCAATAGATAACTCTGATGTCTGATGTTAATTTTGCTCTCTAATTCCTATTAGCATACACCATCGGAGGAGGGTAAAAGCCAGCCAAATTACTCCACTTATTATTGAGTGGCGCCATGTTTATGGGTTCTGGAAGGTTGTTGTAGCTGTATAACACGACTGGTTCAAGACGGAGAGTGGGCATGTACGTATATCCATTGAAAACTTGAGACCAGCGTTCTTCAAGTGCTACAATTACCCAGCATCCACCCGGTGAATGACTGACACGAAGTTGATACCGTCCAGTGGTGTGAGCAAAAACGGGGAACCGGAAATACATCTCGTTGCTTCGAATGTACCTGCCAGATGCCTGTACGGAGCCACATCCCACTACATCAATAGTATTGATATGAAATATATTCTCTTTGAGTATGGAGGGAGGTGTAGTTGGTGGCCCAGTTTGAGAAGCCGCAGGAACTCTAATAGGTGGGTCATTTTGACGACGCACGACACGTCTAGTATTGACCTCATTTATTTCGCCATCTTCGACGTCATCACGAACGGATGAATATCTTTTGCGGCTAATGCTTTCATCTTTTTCATTGCATTCGTTATGTTCATCATCGTCTCCAAGCACTACTACTTCAAACTTTTTGTTTACAGCATCAGTTGCGTCCTCTGCTGCTTTCAGTTCGACTGCTGCCTCCTCGAGACCCTTCTTTGCCTTTTCGAGAAGTTTGCGGACAGCCTTTAATGAATCCCTTGCAGTGTCGTAAATGAAAGTAGCCAACTCGTTGCTCTTAGTATCACATGCATCCTTTGACAAATTGAGAAGATCAATTGCAACATCATTTGCAGCTTCAGCATCACGGAAAGTTGCTGCCGCAAAGTCGTTTGCTTTTTTCGCCAATGCAAGACGAGCTTCCACCGCCTTGATTTCTCCCATACCACTTTGAGCCATGTTGAAGGTTACGTTTCTAGCAAGGTGAATTTCAAGACCAAAATGGAGGCAACGAGAAGGCTGAACAGCTGAGGTCGCCAGGCAAAGTTCAAAAGTGTGGCTTTGGCGACAAAGCAAGAACAAAGGCAGCAAGAGAAATTTAGAAAGGCTTTTTTAAATTTAAAAGATTTCAGGCCTTCAAGCCAAAAAGCTCTAACTACTTTCAAGGGACAACTTGCGTCGTCGTTTGCTCAAGCAAGAGAAAGAACTCAGTAAAGTTTGGAGGCACGAATTTCTCTTGAACTTTTGTTGCGGAGCACACTCTAACCTACATCAAATAACTTCCAAAATCACTTTCTTTTATCACATTCTACGGTTTCATTTATTTATTTACCCTTTTTCGAAGACAAGAGCTTTCGCATTCGCATTGGTACCTCTTCATGAAGATGGCCGGGCAAATATACCATCCCTCCATGCTTTTGAATATCCTAAAATTAAATTGGGGACATTAGCAATAAAATCAGATAAAAAACGCGTAGAATTCAACAAGCTGAAACATATCCTTACCATTGCATCTTTGTATGCTTTTGCGAAAGCAATAGCATCTTCATCATAAATATCCCAATGGCCATTCTTTCTCTTTGGATCCTTCTTCTTTTGGTCCTTTGCTCTCCATGAATACTCAAAACACAAACTGTAGAGTTTACCTACTAACATTTTCGATTGGCATTGCGTCTCAGCGTCTATCATATCATCTTGTGCTACTGCCAGCCAATCCTTTCTGTATGGCCTATCTTGATTCGAAGATTTGTCAACACAAGAGTTCGTTTCAGCCTTTTCAAGATTAGTGAGATCACGATATGCTTTCTTGGCAAGTTTGTTCTTTGGTTTTAACATGGCATCCAAAATTGCTTCGTCCCAAAGGACAAAATAGACTAAATAAAGGAAGAAAAAGTAAGCCATTCCACCAGGCCTTATGTATGAGCAATTTGCAATATACTAGATAACTTACGATCTCCATCTAAATCTCCATCAGCAATCACATTCTTTATCATATATTTGCAATAAGGATAAGATGGGATCGGGGAATTTCATTGAAAGAATTTCATTTCAATCACTTACTGGTATTGGAACATCACCTATCTTTTTCGGAAGTCCGAAAATAATCGTCCCAAATTTGTATCCACATAACATACTCCAATTATCATCTGTCATCCCTTTTGGTTTTGATTGTAGGACAGGGAGTATTTTTGCATCGGTAGGCTCAAGACAAGGGCTGTAAATGATATTTTTTAGTAATGCATAAGAAGGGTAAAGTGAATAAGTTTGCTGCTGTATCTAACTGACCTTCTTGAAACAAATATTTTGCCATGTGCTAGACAACGACTAAAGAGATCTCGTTCTTGGTTGTTGGTCAGCTTTTTTGAATCTGAAGTGCAATGTAATGTCCACATTATCAGATGTTACTGATATGAATATTCAAAGAAAGGATTTCATAACTTACATCCAGGAATGAAGACCTCGCCGTAAGGAATTTGTCCTGTGGGATCAGCTACACCCATTAGATGCCAGTGTTTCAACGCAGAAACGTCTCTTGACTGTTTCACGTAATCATCGCAGAGCTGATTTGAAACACCCAGCCCAGTTAATGCTCTTTGGTACATTTTAGAGAGCTCATCTTGAGGATTTATAATGAAGGAGTTAGTTGTCGCTTTAGTAGGATCAAGATATCTTTCAAAAAGAGCACTGTCTTTACTAGGTGCAGATGATGTCTTGAATACAAGAAATGCTCGGTTATCATTCGAAATTTCAGAGGGTGGCGCTTTAATCATACTATCTGGGATTTGTATGCAGTCAATGCCTTCCTTAACGAAAAGAATGCCTTTGATAAGGCCACTTTGAGGAAGAAAAATAAGTGTTATATTTTTTTGCAGCAGAACATAAAATAATAAGAGCTTCGGCACTTACATGTTAGCCCCAATGATTCTAACTTGCATGGCATCCGCATTTTTGTATGGGCACGCATCACCAAACGATTCAAAAAAGTCTAATATAAAGACAAATTGAACTGATTAGAGACAACCTTTTTGAAAGTAATCGAAGAGTAACAGCAATCAACTCACTTGGTGGAACAAAACCACAACCTTCTTGCCCTGTCTCCTTTATCTTCTCAATCTGAGAGCACGAAATAGTAACTACGCCTTTGGCTTCACTTTGCAAGTGCTTGAGTCTCGCAATGACTTTCTGTCTGCCCAATTTGCCAAAACAACAGAGTTTGTCAAGCTCTTGCTGCAGATTTAGCACTGGATTGCCTCCCTTATCAGTCAAAACATAAAGCAGATCCATCTCGTACTGCTTATTAAATTTGGATTTGACTTCAATTACTTCACATGCTGTGAGCTCAAACGTATCACCTTGATTGTTGGTGAAGGTCTTCTTAATATTTTTAAAATCACTACGTGGGTAGATATGGCGTTGGACTATGCTGGGGAAATAATTGCTTAAAAGAGCGTTCTATTGCAAGAAATAATAGTAGTGACTGAGATAATGCTCTTATTGTAAAGTGTGCCAAAAAATTCTGAGTCTTATGCACTCTCACCTTAACTTCTCCAATTCTGATACAGCTGATGATGTTGCCACCTATTTGATTAGAAAGGGTCAGAGGAATGCTCGAGCACTGCATCATTTCAACCTCTTTACAACGAGGTCCAACTTTTGATCGCTTCTTAGCGAGAGTTGATTGTGATTTACTCCGCTTGCAGTTTGTAGTTGAAGAGGTGGGTCTCTGTGTTGAGCTAGATTCTAGTCCAAACAACTGGTCTGTACGTTTGCTGAGATGGTTCCCAGCATCTCGGTGTTTCTTTCTAAATAACTCTTGTTGCTGCACGGCCTGCTTCCAAATATCAAACTTTTTGCCGTTGGCGAACATTAGCTGTACCTGAAAAAGATGTTTAGAGATCTCATTGAATGTAAATTTATTTACACGATGAAATTACTTACATCCTTCTCGAACTCCTCCAGTAAAATGTATTGAGACTTAGTCACTTTATCTTCGATTGTTGCCACGCACATTGGCTGTTTGATCACGGTTGAATACCCCGGCACGTCTTTATCAGTTACTTCCTCAAGGAAGATTTTCTCGCTATCATTCTCCTTCAAAGCATTGACTAAATCATTTAGATGTTGTGATAGAATCTGCTTGTACTCAACGTGACTTGATAGCCAGCTCTTTGCTTGGTCAACTATAATATTCAAGTATATAATGGAATGTTAGATCATTGTTGAAAGACATGATACATATTAGTATATGAATAATGACTTACACGCAGTATTACTCAAATCATTGGCTGGCTCCCAACTATCATCATCACTGGTGTAGCCTTTCCATCGTACCAGACACCACTTCATCTTACCATTCTGAAATCTCACTTTCAGAACATCTTCTATCTCCCAATAACCGTCTTCGATATGGCAACCCTTCAATGCTGGGTTGCAAGTTGCGTCATTTGCTGGTTTCTCTGCTCTACCATTTTGTTGGTTTGAGACAGAATCAACAACGCTGCATTTTGATGGGGACTCGACGTTCGGATTCTTTTCTGATTTGTTCGCCTTTAGAGTGGATTTTATAGACAGTTGTTTCCTCAATCTTCTATTCTTGTTCTGTGAACGACAGACTTGATTTTTTGGAGGAGGTTGACACACATCATCACATTCAGATAAAGAGTCAATCTGAGGACACTGAGTTTTCTTTGCATTTTTGGTAGACGACTTGGATATACGCTTACTAGATGCTGAATTAGATCTATCTTTGCAGTCTTGTTTTTGCTGCGACCGTGACGTTCGTTTGCTAGATTCGGCTTTAAACACATCTTTGCAGTTAGTGAAGGAGTACGCTTTCTGATGCTGTTGCGGTTTCTGATTTGCATCATATTTTCGAGACAATCTAGTCTCAGCCTGGGGACATTGATGCTGTTTTTCTTTTCTAGTGGAAGGCCTGAAGGCCCATATGCAGGTTTGTTAGACGCAGCTTTAGCCACGCCTCTGCAGTCTGTTAATGACTTTTCTTTGTGTTGCTGTTGTGGTTTTTGATTTGTGGTAGATCTTCGAGACATTCTTGTCCCTTGATTGCTTGAGCTGGCTGTATTTAGTGTCGATCTTTTACTCTCTGGTGGTGTTGTACATGAGGAGCTCTCTTTGAGCCCCAGCGTCTGATCCATGCGCTTTTCAAGTTCTTCATATGCATCCCTATATTTCTCATTGAACATTCTTCTTTGTTGTGTGGCTTCTGCAATATAACTGGTATACTTGATGCAGTTGCCAAACATGAGATTTACCTACCAAGAAAGAGTTCAGAGTCGATCAGACTGAACAATTCACGTTGAAATGCATTTACAATACACAAGTACTTACATCCTTCTTGAACTCATCTAAAGTCTTGTAATGATTCTTCCTGGCTTTATTCTGGATTGTCTTTAGACATATTGGGTGTTTCACAAGATTTGAGTACCCGGGCACATCATCATCTGTAACTTCCTCAAAAAACTCATTCTCTACATCATTCTCTATTAACGTATCAACAAGTTTATTTAGAAGTTGTTCAAGAATATGCTTGTACTCTGCGTGATTTGACAGCCATTCCTGAGCTTCAGTAACTGAAGATGAAAGCTGTGTTAGAACATTGTCGTCCAAATGAATTCAAAGTGTACGAATGGATACTCACAGGACTTCTCGGTCAAATCTTCAGCTGGCAGCCAACTATCATCATCACTGGTGCAGCCCTTCCATCGCACCAGACACAACATCTTACCACTCATAAACCTCACTTTAAGCACCTTATTCACCTTCCAAAAATCACCCTCGACATGGAAACCTTTCTTATCTGCACTGCAAGCTACTGCTTTATCTTGACTACTAGATGTTCTTTTGCTGCGAACTTTTGAAACATACTTTAGAGAATTGACTTTTTGGTGTTTCTGTGGTTTGCTTTTCTTGGACGGTGTTTTTGATAGTCTCTTAGTGCTACAAACAGGGTTTTTACAAGCAGATGCGGTCTCCTTATCTAATGAAGAGTCAACGGTGGCAGATAGGGATGCTTCTTTCTCATCACCACTTACGAGAGTAGGAGTAGACTTCAATTGATGAACAACTTGGGAGCATTGACGTGGTTTCCTGGTAGATCTAGGCAGGCTCTTAGCAACAGGTGTAGACTGTGCTTTATCGTTCGAGCCTTGGACCAACGAACTGGAATTCAATTCTTGGGAGCAGTCAAAGCATTTCCATTGTTTATCACTGGGCAGGTAAACCAAGTCTGAAGAATGGAGAGCGGGTATTAGAGACATGCCCCGTAATCAAATTTGTTTTCAATTGATCGTTTGCTCACCTGTGTCCTTGCCGCATGTACAATACTTGTCATTATCAACTTCTTCAGGAGAGAATTGTAGTTTTCTTTTTGAGCGGGTTGTCATTCGACCTGTGCTGCTAGGGCTTGCGTTTGCAGATTTGCACTTTGATCTGCCAACTCCCTCAATTTCCCCTGTGCACTGTGACCTCACTTCTTGGTGCTGTTTTGCTTTCGGCTTTCGAGAGCATTCACCGCATTTCCATTTCTTACTACTCTTCAATACACCTTGGTGCAACTGGGGTTTGTGGCATTCAAAATGATATGCTTTCGGGCAATAGTCACATACAAGCAAGTCTGAATAGCATAGAATCAAGGTTAGAGTCATGTGACATGGGCAATCTGACAATGTTGGTCTCACCTCCACCATCTTGACATATATAACACTCATCATCATTATAATCAAGAGATAGGTCAGGCTTTGTATTTGTCAAGTCGGAGTGTGCACAATCCTCCTCCTCATCATCGTCAACGAAAGATAAATCTTGCCCTAAACTCAACGAGTCGGAGCTACAGCCAATGCTTTTTTTAGACAAAGCATTCTGCAACGCATGCTCCCCTCCCACGACAAATACAGTTTTGCGTTCCTTAGACAGCATTTCCAAATACTTTTCATATGCACTAACTTCACCGTCAGACTCTTCGCTTACATGGATATTACTGAATTCCATTGCCTGATTGATAGATTCAAACTCCAATCCTAAATCAGGTGAAAGCCAGTGAGATACCCGTCGATTGTCAGCTTCGCAGAGCTTCATCTCCCAACCTCTCGAGATCAATGTCTTCTTTTTCAACAATGCACTTTGAATCGCTCCGTGACCACCCACGACATATAATTTCTTAGCACTTTTTGATAGCCTTGCCGTATACTCTTTCCATGCCTCCTCCTCATTGCTAAACTCCTTGCTAATATTACCAAATTCGATTGCATTATTCATAGAGGGGAACTGTATTTCTAGCTCAGGCGAAAGCCAATGAGTTTGCCTTCGATCCGTATTAATATGGTACTTCTTCTTCCACCCTCTCGACATTAACATGTCATATTTATTATCTTCTGAGAGTCTCATGTAATCGGGATGACCGAATGAATTGTTATCGCTGTTAACAGAGGCAATTTCATGAAAGTCCTCGAAATTCTGAGTGTAGGAGAGAGACACCATTTTGGTTAGTTACACACTCTAGTATCTGTAAGGGAGAAAAGTCAGTTTTTGCATCGGATGTACTCACATTAAGACCCGAATTTTGATCCGCGGTGGTAATAAGTAGCTGCTCGAATAGAAATATCAGTATAAAGCAAATGTATTATTAGAATGAGGGGGGGGCACTTTCTCATTACTACGTCGTCAAAAGATCATTAATCACAAAAATCTCATTCCGTACCTCAGTGTTTACGATCATGTCTTTTCTTCTGTCTTGGACCTGTTCATCTTCGAGTTCATCGGATCCTCCACTGGCTCCATCAAATAAACCCTAAAGATTAATGTGTGTGATTCAAGTAATAGATTTGTCATCATATTTAGATATTCATCAAAAGCAGATTACGATTGAAGTAAAAACAAACGAACACACCTCTGCTCCGTACTCCCTGTCATCCTTCAACTTTCCGTCGCTCTTGTTGACAACATGACCTCCCGCGCCCCTCACAACAGCTGCTGTCTCATCAGATGCAGTCAGTTGTGCTACCTGTGCAAATAATATGTCAATATCAGATAAGATACATATTATACAAAACTATCTCAAAGTAGAAAATATAATCTTACCTTCGATCCTGTCGCAGCCGTCGAAGCCTCCACCTCCGAAGGAATCGATACATCATCATCAGCAGCGGCGGTGGTGAGCGTTGAGTTATTATTATTATTGTTGCCTCGAGGTATGAAATCAGGCGGAGCGTTTCTGACCTTGATGGTGATTGCAGTTACTGCTCCTTTGATGGGCTTGGATCGAAGGGGTACTTTGCTTGCTGTTGGCATGGTTGATATTACGATAGTAGTTTGCTTTGATGGGCGTTGGACGTTCTTATCGGTGCAGATGTTATTGCTTTGTCGTGATGTTCATGGTGTTGTTGATGTCCGCGCGAAAGATCCAAAAATCGCCCGTACATTTGAGTTGTATTTTGTTGGGTCTCTTGAAACGCTCGGGAGAAAAGTTAGGGGAACACAACATTTCTGAAGCCAAATGTACGCACTTAACATCAAGCTAACAAATCTTCTCAAATCTTATTATCATGACGGCAATAATGGCATCTCAAATCTCGAATAATGAGCCAGCCTGAACACAGGATGCCTGATCCCAAATCGTACTCAAGCCCGGGCTACATCGACGTGCTTTACATCGATGAACAACAACAAGCACCCTCCATCACACGTCATAGTCATGTTAATGTTACACCTGGCTATTCACAAGATCAATACGACGACGAGCGATGGCTGTCGGTAACCGATGCCGCGATTCGATCGAAGAACGGAAAGGAGAAGGGTCAGCCTCGCAGCAGCAGCACAGATGATTGTCGTACTCCCGTCGTATTCGGAAAGAGAAAACGGCTAACGGCGGAGATTATTGATCCCACGAGCAACAAGTCGCATCATCATTCCTCTCGTCACGAGTCGACGTGGAAAGCCTTTCAATACTATCTGGATAAATGCATTCCGGTCAAAGTATATAATGTATCGCAGTTTCGATTACGCGAGGATGATACCGATGATGATGGACAAACCTCTAGAGAAATCATGTCTGACGAAGGAGCAGTCCTTCCATTGAATTATTTACAATCTCTCCCATGCGAAATTTTAGACAAGATTGTCACTGTTCAATGTGCATTTGCATTCGATTCGACGCAAGAACCTTCACCTCAGCAACAACAACAACAACATACCGAATGGAAATCTCCCCAAGAAATCGATAGAGACATATCCTTCTGCAATAAAGAAGATGGCGGTAATAATATTCCCATTACATTCATGGGTCAAGAAGATCAAATTACTACGGAAATGAGGCTTCGAGAAGTGTTGTCTTGGAATAACGAGGGAACAATTACAATGCCATCGATCGATGAGGAACGGAGAACAACAACACCACAAAAAATAATGTCTGTTTGTATTGCCCAAGAAACTATTCTTACCCGAGGAGAAGATTCGTTGATACACGTCGAATTGGATGGCAGAGTTGACAAGCCACAAAAAATGATGCAGAAAGGAAAGGAAGTATTGATGGAGCATGAAGTGGAATCATCAAATCAACCTTTGAATTGTTTAATTGAAACTCTACGATTGCCATCCTACTTATTATTAGGAAATCCAAACGATCAACACAATAATCACCTTCTTGGAAACAACAACAACAATAACACCGTATCCATACATGACATTAATCTATGGCATGCACCGCAAAATTGCTGTTCCAATGTACATTACGACGACAGACATAATCTACTCATGGTCATCGAGGGGGTAAAAACCGTAGAGCTATGTCCTCCCGATTGTATGGAACCGTCGACTATTACATCGGAGCATGCCAATCATCCTGCCATCTTGAGAAGAGGAAGAAGTCAAAGCCGGTCTGCCGTACGCGATATATTAGAGAAGAAACGAGACGCGACACATATAATATCCATTTCGGCAGGAGAGGCATTGTATATCCCTCCGGGATGGTGGCATCGGGTCGAATCGACGCAAACCTGTACGGCAATTAATGTATGGTTTGATTATAACGATACTACAATGTCGGGAGAAGTACCGAGACATATGATTGCCTTTCGGATACGTCAGCAGAGGAGGAAGCATTTTGAGGATTGTGGAGCCGAATTGGCTGCCTCGTACTTGGAACGGCTTCGATGCGAGCCGCTCGATAGAGGTATAATGTCTGATGATGCTCACAAATACATGAAGGATTTCGCACCGTTGAGAGAAATACTGCAGCAGGGAACAATCTTAGAGACTAGACATGTACGACTATTCATCGAGTTATTCATTCAATGTTGGGATAACATCATGAACGTACAATCCGACACCGCAAATGAAATGAACTGGGTGTTTCGTTTGGCGCAACTTATGAATGCATTTTTGCTACGGATCAAACTAGACCAACCTCAGCAGATTCGTGAAATCGTTCAAATGTGGCTGAAATTCTCACTTCCTCGTGAAGGAGAAAATAGCTTGCCATTTGCAAATTTAGTACAGAAGTTAAAGCCTGCATCGTGTTATGTAATCACCGAGGCTTGGGAGAGACATGTGGTTTTGAAATGTGGAGATGGAGATTCAAGCCGTAGTCAGGAAGAAGTTGAAATGTCGTACAAGCATTTCTTTAGTATGTTTGACGATTCGGCTGGAAAGGTAATTCGATTGTTCCTAATCGATGGTGTTGAGACATTTAGAGAAGAGTCATATACTATCGCAGCGAATGAAATGTAACATAATGTTAAATGAATTGGCAATTATCTAGATTGTTAAGCATCAGACGCGTTTCATCACACAGAATGAGTGTAACGTTAAAATGTAATGAAAGACTTGATTCAGTATTCCATTTGCTGTTGAAGCAATTAGCCTTTTAGGTAGGGAGAACGCAGTTTTATGCAATGCAGTGAACAACACAACAATAACCTAGAGCATTTCTGGCCCAAGTAAGGCTTAAATGAGCAAGGTCAAGTTAAATATTGAATTAAGAATTCCTTTTTGGAATGTTCTCATGATGCCATGAGCATATCATTTACTCAATCCTTCCAATCTACACTACTACTATTTTTCATTCTTTTAATGGTGTATAATGAAAAATCTTCTCTGCTGCCAATCAATCTCCTTTATTCAATGAGCTATAATGATAAGGCGGACCGTACCAATACATTTCTTTATCATGCCTGCCACTCATGAATTCTAGCCACTCTTGATAACATGACGTGGATTCAATATTATCCCAAGTATCTTCGGGCATGGAGAGAATGTGTTTTGTAAAATTCTCTGCATAAGAAATGGCTGGTCCTGGTAAGCAGGTATGACCGCCAGTACATGTGTTCCGACAATGTGAAGAGTTAACAGTATCCCATCCACAATTATGGAAGTCCGCTCGGCAGTTATTTGGAAGCGGTCTGCCATGATAAGCTAAGTAAAGTGCATTAGGAAACTCCTTCCGAAACAATTGTTTGTGTTGTTCATAAATGATTGTCTGATTTCCTGTATTGCTTGGACCCTTAATGATGTAATCGGGAGAAAAATTGATAGTTCCCATCATTTTCAAGATCTGGGTTGGATTAATTTGCAGGTCAATGTAGTTATTAACCATGAGAAATGACACGTTCTTACGAGAAGACTGTGTGTATAAAGTATTCCCATCAATACCATCAAGTAGCCACACTGCATCAACTTCATCAGTGTTACATAAAATACTGTAGACCAGTTGTGCCAAATAGCTATTCCCTTCAGCATATATGTTTGATCCTTGCGGAAATGCATTCAGATCGAAAGATTTATTGTATAAGGGTGTGTCCCTTAAAACTGACTTGTATCGTTCTCCGATACAGGAGTAGTTATCTCGATAGAGGCTGCAATATGAATGACCTGCTTCTTCTACTTCAGTTTTCACAAAGGTCCAATTTTGTAAAGCGGATTGTTTCCAACCTCTGATATTTCTAAAAACAACATGCTTGCTAATCTCAGTGACGTTCGAAAAATATCGCAAGAGAGCACTGGAAATCTGTTGCTTGGTTGTGTTGGATAAAAAGGACACCTTACTTTTTTCATTCTCATGTATCATTGCCTCCTCTGATTGAGATAGGTTCCCTATTGATGTGTTCGATGGAATAGACGTATCATTCATGTTATTATGATCTTTTGTTGCATCAATTGGCACGGCATAATCATAATACTTCAGAGATGTTACATTCTTCTTTTCGTTCACTTGACTTTCATGTTTTGTTGCATCAACTTTCGCTAAATTATCATACGATTTCAGAGATGTATCCGTCTTTCCATCTATCGCGGTATCGGGTGGAAGAATATTGTAATTTATCACAGGTGACATAACTTGTACTTCAAATAGTTGTATTGGCTCTTCCGTAGTAGATTCAATCTTAACTTTCTGAGCAGTTGGAAGACATGCACTGAAATCGGATGGCTGGTTTATTTTGGTTTGGTTTAGACATGATGACATAATGTTTTAATCACTTTGGCAAAATGAACATACTCCACTTACCGCAATTTCAAACAGACATCCGTCATTAAACTCTTCAACAATCGTATCAACACCACATGTATTCTCAAACTCTCGCGTTTCAACGATGACTCCATCTTTATCCAACAGTGATAATTTGATAATTTAGCATTTGACAATCGACACAAACATCCCGGGCCATCCTTGTGATTTTTGCACCACCTGTTCAACACGTTGATTGAATGCACATGATACGATTTTTGCAAATCAATCTGAATCCAGGCGCTGCCATACTTGGTGTGTGAATATGTACGAATGTCTCCATCAACTGCTAGATTCGCCCCGTGGCTTTCCAATACGGAGGATTGCGTGGCAAACTTGCCTTTGGCCACGTTGATGAATTCGTGATCTGTATTTGCAATGTTGTCATCTCCTCTTGGCAAACTGTCAAATGAAATAATAATATTGTAGTTCTTTTTGAGATTTGCGAGACCTAATAGAAGGGCGAGGATAAAGATGACCTTCAGTCTGTTGATTCTTGTAGGACTTGCAGTGTTGGGCATGGGGCGGGTGGGGTGGGGCTGGTGGATTGAGGTGGATTGTTACTGTTGGGCGGGCCTCCCAGCAATGAGGCAATAAAAATAGGAAGCATAATTTTTTATCATCATAAGTCATACATACTATAATTTATTTTAGCCTTCTAAAATCTCCTTTCCTATCCTCCTCGTCACTCACATCTCAACAGGTCTCAATGGGACGAAGGATTGCCATCAGATGTGGTGTAGTTAAACGAAGAGGGAAGACAAAATGTCCGACAACGAAATTCAGATCTTGTCTGAGGACCAGAAATTAGGCTCCATTCTAAAAGAGGGAGCTCGTGTTTACATCAATCCACACAAATGTTTTGACGGCGTTGATTTAATGAAAGCCAAGTGGCAGGGGCTGCAGCACTTGGCCTTGGTAGTAAAGGGTTGGAGTGAGGTGGACGAAAGTTTCACTATTTTGTGGGCTAGGTTAGTATTTAACATTGACATGTGCTTCATATTTTGCAACAACAACTTCAAATTACTTAACATTCCATGACACATCAATCGCATTACATTACAATAGAAATGGCAAGACAATAAGTATGCAACTGACAAACGATGAATCACTCGATATTCAACCGTTCTCGAAAAATAAGAAAGCCATCATCAGCATTGAGGATGATGGACTCACCGACAACATCCACAATGCCAGCTATGAATACTTTCCTGTAGATAATCCATCCAAAATTGCCATCCGATGGGAATCGACTCGTGAAGTTGAACTAATTGATCTGAGCCGAGTTTGCAAAGATATTACTCGCAGAAAGAGATGTGCTACCAACTTATTCTTAGTCGAGTCTGCCGTGAAAGAGACGGCAAAGAAGTCAAGGAGACAAGGCCAAAAGAAAGTCCTTCCTAGTAATGATGTTTGTTCGTCATCAAAATCAGATAGTGACGAAGATGATAATGATGTTGTATTTTCATCATCAAAATCATTAGATAGTGATGAAGACAAAAATGAAAAGCAGCTATTATCATGTAAAGGAAGTCTGAGAAAGAGTTGCAAAAATTATGATGAACAGTCATCAAGTGAGGGATCTAGTGATGAAACTCATGATGGCGGGAGAAAGCTTGATATGGATTCGATATCCAGCGATGACAAATCTACGGAGACGAAAGGTTGTGCACAAATTGGTGGGTTTTCTGTAACAAACCGGCATCATATGGGTCAATTTTTTCCTAAGTACTTTAAGAGCGTGTGCAAAAGTATGTGGGATAAGAAAGTAGGTTCAGAAGGTATGTGATTGTGTCGTGATATCTTTAAATAGAGATGACTTGTTAAGCTTGTTTACTTCAATATTTTCACAATTGCAGAGTATAAAGAAGTAGTAACAGACATGATTACGCTACTCCAAGAGCATTTGTCTGTCAAGGATCACAGCACAATTTATTCAGTGAAACGCCCTCTTCATGAATCTAGTACCGAGAGTGCTGAAACTAAGAATGATGGGAACATGGGTATCATATACAAACTTGCAAAGAGTCATGGTTTTAGTGATGCGCAGGTTGACGAGTTGTTTGCAGAATTGGAACAGGATGAGCATGGATATTTCAGTATTGATGAGGCTGTTGCCCAGGCAAACAAAATAAAGAACCTCAGCAATTGTGTTTATTCTGTCTATGGTGGCTCAGAGAGAAAACCCATCCTACCTTTCATTGAACATCTTGGTAGCCGTGTTAAGAGAGTTTTTGAAGATG
>JALLPH010001957.1:0-10169 GCA_036939855.1 Cyclotella choctawhatcheeana | reverse complement strand
GGTATTAATAATACCGGACCGACGAATGCGCGACAAACGACTGAGTTGATTACATCTCAGGGATTCACATCGATTGATGATTTCAATGGATTTAAGCAGGCAGATGTGGGCAGGCTAGTCAAAGCCTTCAACACCGGTAATCCGGTATCTGGGACGATTGGGTTCATGTCCCAAAAGAAGCTCGAAGCCCTAGCCTTTTGGGTAACAGACCTCAAGAAACGAGGGCTCACACCTACCCTAGCAGAATGGAATAACGATGCCGTTGAAAAGGCAAGGATCGAATCAGACATTACGTCTGAACGAAAGGCAAACCCTGTAGTACCGAAGCGTTGCGATAAAATAGTCACTGGTCTAGATTGGTATACTTGGAGCGAGAAGTTTGATAATTATCTATCCGCCATACGAGGCGTAGACGACGTACCACTGTCATATGTGATCCGTAGGCCCAAGCCCGCAGGCTGGGACCCCGTGACTGATGCCAATTCCCCCGAAGAAACACTGATCTACCAGGTAGCTCTCAATGGCTCTGCTTTTGAGCAAGACAACAAGACCGTATTCACGAAAATCCTTGAAGTAACGCTTGGCGAACCAGCGTATGAATGGATCCGATCGTTCGAGCAAACGAAAGATGGCCGTGGAGCCATGGAAGTGCTGCGCCAGCACTGTGAAGGGAGCAATTTCACTGAGCTCCGAGTCAACGAAGCAGATCGCATCTTGCGCGAGACTGTATACAATAATGAGCGTCATTTCAGTTTCGAATCATATTCGACATTGCTTCAGAAGGCATACACTATCTATGAGCAGACTGGACAAGTCTACCCCGATCGAGCGAAAGTACGGCGATTGATCGATAAGATGAGCGTTGGCAATAGCCTTGTACTCTCTCACGCCAAGGAGCACGTGATCGATAATATGCCGAACGACTGGGTTCAAGCCGTTAATTATATGAAGACAAAGGTTGCACAAGCCTTTCCCGGTGCTCAAGCCCCTCGCTCCACCCGCCGTTTTGTGAATGAAGTCAATGGTGGCCGCGGACGTGGCCGTGGACGCGGTGGACGCTTCGGTAGAGGCGGCGGCAGGGATGGTCGAGGACGAGGCAATTATGGAGGCCGTGGAGGCCGCGGGGGCCGGGGTGGACGCGGAACCCCCTGCCCGGATGACGACAGTGCTATTCCCAAATCGATTAACGGTATAAACACTGCGAATATCTTTCGCAATTTTGATGATTGGGAATGGGCTACCCTCGGGCCAGACTGGAAACGTCGCATTATCGCCCGCAGGGAGGCAGCTCAGCAACGAGACAAGTCTCGTCACGTCTCTGAGACTAGCACCTGGAAACGCGATCAGAACGGTAATCCAAAACTCGATAAGCCGGACGATACGGCTAGTAACAACACCAACGGTGAATCCGAGGCCAAAGGTGGCACCGCCGGACGTGGATTCGGTCGAGGTGCGTACTACGACTTTAACAAGCCCGGACGTGGCTAATTGTATTTTTCCATTTCGAATATGGAAAAACGGGGACGAATAACTATGAACGAGCCACGACAAGAATAATTAGGCTTAAATGCACACGGTAACGATAGACTTTACGAATTGAGTTTTAACTCTTCCTTTCCTTGGCTCTGTTTCACTAGACCGACAGGTTAATGCCATCGTATCCGGACCTCGCTCGTTCGGACGACATGCCAAAGTGCAGCGCACGGTCTCGGCCACGATTAACAACAAGTACGATCACGTAGATAATGCAACCGCTAAATGCGAACTCGATACGAGAGCTGATACAATCTGCGCCGGAAGAAACTTTAGAGCTATCTCGCTCACTGGACAGACTTGCGATGTCTCGGGCTTTCATCAGTCCTTTGAATCTCTTAAAGACATCCCAATCGCGCAAGTAGCCACTGCCGTCACTCTTGAAAACGGTGAAACGGTCATACTCATCATAAATGAAGCACTCTATTTCGGACCCCAAATGGATCACTCGTTAGTGAACCCGAATCAAATACGATCCTATGGCATTGACGTATCCCATAACCCCTACGACAGAGGTCGCGATTTCGGTATCTCCTGCGACAAATGTTTCATACCGTTTAATACGGAAGGCTCCACGGTATATTTCGACTCGTTTGTCCCCACTGACACGATGCTTGCGACTCTGCGCCACATCGAATTGACTAGTGACGAAGAATGGGACCCGAGCAATGTGGATATGCAGCGCTATCTACCCCAAGGTAATAAGCGATTCATACAGCAAATGCGACGTAATACTCGGATCGAGGATGTGCCAGAGACAGATAGTCATCTAGCCAGCATATCTGACGCTTACTGTTCGACTTCTTTTGCCCGACGAATGATTGAATCTGTTCACATCGAGAGCCGCAATGACACCGAAACTTGCGATATTCGTACTACCGCTGAGGTCAAGTTTCTATCCTGTCAAATCCCGAGCTGAGGTGTCCGACACACTCAGTACCTTTTGCGACGATCTAGGTGTACCAGCAAAGCTCAAGATGGATAGAGCACCCGAACTAGTTGGTAAAGGTACTGCCTTTTACAAATTGGCACGTAAGCGCCACATTGATCTCACCTATGCCGAGCCTGAACGAAAGAATCAGATTGCTCCAGTCGATACCGAAATGCGAGAACTGCAAAAGCGTACGCGTAGCAAGATGGTTAGAAAGAACGTCCCGAGTCGGATGTGGGACTACGCCTTAGTGCATACGGCCGAAATCATGCAATTCATTCCCCGGCCAGGCTTACGGGGACGAACCGGATACGAGGAAGTCACCGGTAAAACACCTGACGTGTCTGAATATCTTGACTTTGATTTTTGGGATCTCGTGTGGTACTGGGATTCGCCACATCCATCGATCAACCAGGATGATCGCAAGCTAGGACGATGGGCCGGTGTTTCGCACCGAGTTGGTAGCGACATGTGTTACTGGATTGCCCTCGACAACGGTCACATCATTGCCGAAACAACAGTTCAACACGTGACACGCGATGAAATGAACGATCCCGATATTAAAGCACGAATTGAGCACTTTGATCGTCAGATGCAGGAACGAATGGACGATACTAACTTTGACAATCCTGAACTTGTTAATTTCCACCTCGGAGACGAGATCAACTTACTCGATGAACGAATCCGAGACCGATGGCCGCATGACACGGCGTACGGGGACGGATCACATACACCTTCCGACTCTGATTACGGCGAACCGAGAGAACGACCCGAAGAGGATGACATCGAGCTCGACACGTATGACAAACTAATTGGATCCCAGATACTGTTGGATGACGGCCTGAAGGCCACTGTTACACGAAGAATGACGAATCTTGATGGATCGCCCATTGGACGAGCTCACTCCAATCCCCTTTTAGACACCCGACAGTACGAGGTGCAGTTGGAAGATGGCACGACAGATGCATACTTTGCCAACATCATTGCGGAGAACTTGTTCAACCAATGCGACTCAGAGGGTCGCGAATTACTATCTTTTAAAGAGATTTGTGATCACCGGAAGAACCATCGAGCAATCAGTATCGAAAACGGGTACACGATATCCAAGAATGGCAACAAAACGCCTAAGCGAACGACTGTCGGCTGGGATATCCTAGTTGAGTGGCGTGACGGGAGCACCGACTGGGTAGCACTCAAAGACCTAAAGGATACAAATCCGATCGAACTCGCCGAATACGCAGTAGCAAATAAAATATCCGAAGAGCCAGCATTCAAATGGTGGGTTCCCTATTGTCTGCAGAAGCGCAATCGTATTATTAATAAGGCTAAGTCGAAATACTGGCGAACGACACACAAGTACGGAATAAAGATACCGAAAAATGCCGAAGAAGCACTACGGATCGATCGCATTAATGGAAATGACTTCTGGGAGAAGGCCATCAAGAAGGAAATGTCGAAGGTACGCGTGGCTTACAAGCCGAATGATGCTCACACTCCTGAAGAAGTGCGCAAAGGATTAGCGCCGGAGATGATCGGATATCAGGAGATCTCATGCCACTTAGTCTTCGACGTTAAAATGGACTTTACTCGGAAAGCACGCTTTGTCGCCAACGGTTCCACCACCGAAGCACCCGCTTCAATTACTTACTCGAGTGTCGTTTCCCGAGACAGCGTCAGGCTTGCATTTCTCATAGCTGCATTGAACGACCTGGACATAATGTCATGTGATATTGGTAACGCATACCTGAATGCACCATGCCGTGAGAAAATATGGTTTAAGGCCGGTATCGAATGTGGTGAAGACAAAGGGAAAGTCATGATTATTACCAGGGCGTTATATGGTTTAAAAAGTTCCGGAGCCGCCTGGAGGTCTATGTTCGCTGATTCGCTCCGAAAAATGGGCTGGGTGCCCACCCGAGTCGACCCCGACGTATACCGAAGGCGAAATATCAATGAAAACGGTGAAGCTTACTATGAATTGCTCCTCGTTTATGTAGATGATTGCATGGTCGTTAGTCACAAGCCCGATTTGACCATGAAAGCTATTGGAGAGATATACGAACTAAAGGACGATAAGTATGGGCCGCCCGAAGCGTACCTCGGCGCTGTGATTGAAAAATTCACTCTACCCGACGGTAAACAAGCATGGAGTATGAGAGCTGACAAATATTGTAAAGCAGCTGTTGAAACGGTTAAGGATTTGCTAGCCGAGGACGGTCGTGAGTTAAAATCCGGTAAACGCAACCACAAAGGTCCATTACCACCAGGTTACAAACCCGAACTTGACGTTACGCCCGAGCTCGACGCCGACAAAACGCAGAGATTCCAGCAACTGATTGGCATTCTTCGCTGGGCCGTGGAACTCGGCCGCGTTGATATCCTCACGGAAGTTGCACTATTGTCCCAGTATCAAGCTAACCCTCGTGAGGGACATATTGAAGCTCTCTACCTGATCTTTCACTTCTTATCCAAGAACCCGATGAAACGTCTTGTTTTTGATCCTAAGATGCCTGAATGCGACGATAATGCCTTTGTGCTCAATGCTGATTGGACCGAATTTTACGGGGACGTAACGGAAGAAGACCCGCCGGATATGCCAGAGCCGCTTGGCAACCCCGTGCAGATCAACGTATTTGTCGATGCCGACCACGCCGGAAACGTAGTCACGAGGCGATCACACTCCGGGATCTTTATCTTCGTCAACAATGCGATGATCAAATGTTTCAGCAAGAAGCAAAATACTGTGGAATCGAGTACGTACGGATCCGAAATGGTAACGATGCGAATTTCACGAGATTTCATCGTCGAGATGCGTATTAAATTGAAGATGTTTGGATGTCCTATCCACGGACCTGCAAACGTCTATTGCGATAATAAAGGAGTGGTCTCGAACACAAGTTTGCCCGAATCTACCCTTTCGAAGAAACATAACTCGATCAACTATCATGTAATCCGCGAAGCCGTTGCCGCCGGCATTATGCGAGTAGCCAAGGAGAATACGCTTACTAACCTTGCGGACGCACTCACGAAGTTATTGCCATACTCGAAGAAGCATGAGCTGATGCAGTCGGTGTTATGGGATCGTTGATGGTTTTTATACTTTTCCATCAAGGCGGTTTATTGGTACATTGTCGAGATGGTTTTTTATTATAGTTTTTCCATCATGTTTGTTTTGATTCATATTCGAGGTCCTCGGCTCATTCATGAGTCTCAGCCCTCGCGGGGACCGATTAAATCCAGACGGTACAGCCTGTTATGGCTATGTAGGCCATATACGATAGTAGATGTAGTACTAGATATGGCGGGAGGAGCCATCAACTCCTCTCGCCCTCTCACTCTCTAATCTAACGATGATGTTACACGGAACCATGTTCCTTTTCCCCTCTTACGTTACTATTTGATCGTAAAGGTGAATTATTTTCTATCTATGAAAACAAGAGGTACCATATGTAAACAATTGGTAGTTCTAATTCAGTATAAATTTGTCAGACTTTTCAAAAAGTCTGACAAATTTATCTATCCTGTTGTACTGTCATGCTAAGAGTAAGATGTCGAAACCATAAATCATCACTTAAGTAGTGCATAATATAGTACTAAAAATGATATTACAAAGCATGAATGGCTTATAATAAAATGTATATTACTGTCTAAACAGGAGGGGACATCCCAAAATCCTAGTAGTCTTGGCTTCCTTGGGAATTGGCAGATAGGCTAAACGCAGATTTGGTAGATGTCTTGGATGGAGTCATTCCAAATTCCATATGAGCGGGTTTTGGTGGCAACATTTCCTCTTCCTTGCGATGTTCCTTTGCCTTGGTCCGGTCACGTTTCTTAGTCTGAATCTCCTCTTCTTCAGAACTGGAGTCGGACTTTGACTTGCGGTCACGCTTCCTACCCTTGCGCTTCTTATCCTCCTTTCCTTGTTTGCGGTGCTTCTTCTTTTTAGGAGGTGTGCTGTAATCAGAAGAAGATGAGGAGGAGTCAGAAGAAGACGAGGAGGAAGATGCACATGAGGAGGACGAAGAATCATCCTTCCTGCTTCGCTTCTTGGATTTGTGCTTCTTGGGCTTCTTGGGGGATTTGTTGGACTTGCGCTTCTTGTCCTTACGCCTCTTTTTGTTGTTGCCATTAGTACGCTAAACAACTCGAATGATTATCGTGTAAGATTCAAACAGAGCATTAAAAGAAATAGCCACATAAAACAAACATAACTCACAAAACCACCATTGCTCAAACTAAGTAAGTTTGTGGAGATATCACTAGTGCGATCTCTCTTGCACTTCATGATATGCTCCCTGTTCTTCATATCAGCTTCTTGCTTAATCCTCATCTTCTCATTATACTCTTCAATCCGGAGCTCTTTCTTCTTCCTCAACATCGACTCCGGTGACAACTTATTTCCCCCTCCCCGAGCTGCCGGTGCCTTGGCCACATCAGCACTATGTGCAATCTCTTTGGCTTTCTGCAGTTTGTCAGCAAGAGACGCCTTCTCGATTTCGAGGCTGTTTATCTTATCCTTGTATGACTTGATTTCCCTATTGGCTTTTGTCAAGTTGGATTTAGAAGCAGCTAAACTCTGTTTTGCTAGACCGGCCTTATTCTTCTCAGAAGCAGCTGATCTGAGGGCCTTGACAAGTTCCTTGTGGATGTCTTTTGTTTTTTTGTGTAGACCACCAATCAAGGTCTTAGCCTCATCCATAATCTCCCCAATAATCTCACGAGCACTATCACAACTATCACCCATAGCCTCAATACGTTCATTGGCAGTCTTCATTAGCTCTCTCCCCTTCGCCCCCATAGCCTTATCGACAGTTTTAGAAACCGTTACTTTGGGATATATATCGACGCCATCCCAATTCTTCAATTTAGTCATCCGAGGTAGAGGTGGACACTCGGGAATCACAAAAGCAGTATTGTTTGGGGTGATCTCTTCATCAAATTCATTGTCATTGTCCAAAATGTCTAGACTGCTGTCATCTTGGTGCTGCTTGTGGCGTCGGCTATGCTGGGCAGCAGGCTTCTTCTTGGCGACATTCTCATCGTCACTGATTTGTGAGAGGGGATTGTCGCTGTCCTCCTCTTTATTTCTGAGCTGTATTTGAACTGTTTCAGTCATTGTTGCTATAAAATAGCCAAAAATGGCCCGCCGTCGTTAGCGTGTCACTGCTGTAGCTCAGCTGCAAGGGCGATTCCGACCAAACCCAGCTAAGACCCGTTCGCCTATATGATGGCGTTGAGGATGTGACGGCCGGTTGGTGTGTAGAAGACCAAATACGGCCAACGTAACGGAAAAGGAGGGTGTCGTCGTTGATTTCGTCGTTTTTCGAGGTCGACTTTGGAAAAATGATTTGAGGGGGGCGAGAAAAGAGGGTGGCGCACCTGCGTGCACGCAATAATACAATGATAAAACCACTTTAGCTGGGCGAATAGTCCGGTTTTTTTACATTATGTGTTTTTCTATTTTATTTATCCTATGTCTGAGCGAGTCATGAGTGAGCGGAAACACATTTGACCGAGACAAATGAGAGTATATCACCTGCTTCACGTTAAGAACTTATTTTATAATAATTCATATCGAACCCCAACCACGTCTTTCATTCTACTACTAATTCACCTATCGGTCCCATTGATCGGTTTTTCTTTTATCTTCATCGTTATACTTATCGCAAGACTGACCTATAGTTTTATACTTTCATCTTGCAACCTAATTTTTCCACCTCAGTTATTTTTAAAAAACGAACTTCGTTTTTTAAATTTGCAGTGGAGGCTAACTGAGACTGAAAAATTAGGTTGCAAGATGAACTTGTAACTGTAATCATTTGGGAGCAGTCTTTTAATTTTAATGGCCATTTCCATTTCATTTGGATGAAGCTCCCCGATCGATCATGTCATCTCTTCATTTGTAATAATTGTTCTGGTCACACTGTCTACAGTTTTGCTCGTACAATCTATTCAGAAGAACTGGCCTAATTTTCTTGTGTTTGTAGAAATTAATGTAAGACCTCCTTTGTTTAGTCGAAGACATGTCAATTGATGAATGCAATGATTCCTCCTCTATCCACCATTCATTTGTGGTGCTATTGATATCTTGCAAAATGTTCATGATGATTGTGGCCAGTATTCTTTTGCTTCAATTACATATGTTGGCTCGTTGCAATTGATGGTATTCCCTTATCTCTTGGCTTGCTGTAATATGTGAGATGCCAAGGTGAAGCACCTCTTCCATGTTGGATTTGATGTGTGGTGTATACCATTGCGAATTGCATATTACGTTGTCGCTAATGACAAATACGACGTCACATCAATCTCCTTTATCTTTGTGGAGGGTGTCTTGTATCCTTCACCTTCATCAGTGAGAGTTAGGGGCTCTGAGGCATCCAAACTCATGTTCGGGGCAAGCTATCAGCTCCCTATCACCGTCACTGAATTTTGACCTCGTTTGTTGGTAGTTGCTACCATATTTTTGCGCTAGCTGATCATTTTGCCCCAGACTACTTGCATACTGCCTTGCCCATGGTGGCATGAGTTGGTTTTGTTGGTTCGATCTCATCTGGCGATTCTCGCTTTGGCTTGCCATGTGGTGGTGGTTGTGGGGGAAATCGTTGTCATTGTCTTGGCCATTCCCAAAAGCATTCACTGCATAAAGGTAAACTGATATTACTTCTTACGTCTTTTACTCTAATGTAAATGTTATATTTTTTAGGTCGCATAGGTACTTTTCTCATCGTGGTTTCCAAAAGAGGGAAAACAGAGAAATCTAATAACTAATAACCCAACCATACAGATAAACTATCACATGATTTAAATATATTACACCTATCAGCTAATTGACTTGGAATTCTAAAGAAAAACTGCTCACCAAAGCCAAAATTGAAATGACCAACAATAAATTCATTTGCCTCATTCTCTTACATAAAGCACGAGGAGCCAAGCACGTGTATGGTACAGAAAAGTAAAACTATCAGGATTTGACTGTTTTTGATCCAAGTGACATTAAGCAGAATTCATTGCAACTTGCATAATTGCGCCCATAAGAACAGCACAACAATGTGCAACTGAAGTTATTGTATCAGCCGCTACTGCATAGTAGAAAATCGTAATAGAATTTGCCCACATTACAACTTTAAAAACTCTTTCACCACATTCATCAACCATTCTTCGTGTGATAGCATTCAAGGATTCATCATAATTAATGTTAAGTTTCTCAGACATCAATATCCAACCTAGGATGGCGCACCATATAATGGAAATACCAACACAGCATAAATTTAGACATAGTGTTACTTGGAACACAGTCACTTAATTTTTGTTCCAAATTCAAGTAGTTGTAGTTTGAATGTATTGTGTAGTTCATTTATTCCAAAGAAAACAAATCAGCGAGAGTCACATGGAAAAATATTTGAGTTTTTTGACTAAAAAAATAATCACACATCATTTTCATCGCGGAATGTATTTTTTTCACGTCAGTTAGTTTTAAAAAATACAGTGTCACTTTTTTGGGCGGGAAGCCTTTCAGTGAAAAAAAAGGCCTCCCGCCCAAAAAAGTGACACTGTATTTTAAAAATCTAATAGCTTTGTAGGTATAGTGAGCAGTGGGTTTTTTTGCAGCTTAGTGAGCACTCTTCATTATATGTAAAATAACTCCGTTATTATCAGTAATTAACACATGATGTCATAGTGACATTTCATCCTTAGGTTATTGGCT
>JALLPH010001948.1:0-12122 GCA_036939855.1 Cyclotella choctawhatcheeana | reverse complement strand
AAGATCTATATTGATCTGACGTGTGTTCTCCTTGTGTGTCATCTTCATTCTCTCCGCTTTCTTCTCTCGACAATCTGCCCCCAAATAAATTCAACTGCACAGTCAATACCAAAAATACAATGGTAAGAGCATATCCCATAGTGTTTTCCTCCGGTGAAGGTTTCAAGTCCTCCGTTTCGGCGCTCACATCCGTCAGTTGCCCAGCTGCCTGTTTCAATGTCGGTAAAAAGTCAACCATGGCCCAACTCGTCTCAGTCTCAGTTCTACATCGTACATCGGTTTATTCTGGGTGTGTGTACATACCGATTTAACTCACTCCAATCACCCCGTTATCGGCGTGATCTATAATTGATTTTCTATCTTCGGTAGAGACGTCTGCATCTCTTCCTCGTAGCTGATCCCAGCAGGCATTCAAATTCGTCTTCGTTGCCACTTACGAGTGTCGTTTGTCGTTGGAGTCATGATTGAATTGAAGGTAGAGCCCAGAGCCCACTTTGGAGCCCACCAGCGGACAAAGAAGAGGTATGAAAAAGTAGTTATTGTCAACAAGTGTGTATCCACCCACCTAAATCTAAATCCGTTGGATGGAGTTTTTTTTGGCATCAATTTTAGTTAGCAACAGGTTGACGCCACCTCACAGGTCGCGCCAACTTCGAAGTCAGCTGTAGGCATAATTTGTAGTCCTGAGAGCAATTTCCTTCAAAGCATCGACAGTGAAGATTGAGAAAAACATTGTGGGCAAGTCTCCACCACAAGCTAGCTTGGAGCATTTGACTTGTAGGGCCCCAATCAGCACCACCAGAAACACCAGTGTATCGATCTGTTCGAGGAGGAGTCCAACTGAAACCATCTCCATCAACTAAATCAAACTCAAACCAAGGCTCATGAACCGGCCGGAGAGACTGCATCTTCTTCAGCATGTCACGTTTCTCGTTTTTCCGCCGCAGTGAAAATCTCCCCCACCAACCTGATTGACTTCTTCTTGTCAATGTACTCACAGAACTGCAGTGATGTAATCACAGATGTCTGCGCTTTGACATCAACTAGAGAATCATGTGCTCCATTGAGGTTGACTCCAGTAACAAAGTGATAGACAAGAACACCGAGCTCAAGACTGTCAAGCTTGCTCTTGTTGGGGTGCAGAGGACACTTGTACTTGTACCCCTTTATCATCTCCAGTGGATCCATAAAATACACTATCTGAGGATGGATAGTCAACTGTGATCTGGGAGCAAGACAGTGCTTCCATATCCACCTCATATCACACGTCTCGCCCCGATAGGATACACTTCTCAGATGGCCCGACATTGCGCTGGATCCAAGTACAAGTACAAAAGTTTGTCCAGGCAGTGACGAATGGAAGGCCATTCTGAATCTGCGGAGACTGCGCAGTGAGGCCATGTGACAAACGACCGACAAGCTTCTTCATTCCAAAAGGCAAAAGGAAAAATCTAGCATGATTGAATGTGCTTCCAATTTCACAGCTTAAATTCTATTACACTGTCCTATATTTAGATACACTGGCTATTTTTCCTATGTAATTATGATCTCTTACGCTCTTGGCCGGCACCCGGCACCCGGCACCCAGCACCCAGAAATCCTCTATCTGCTACATATCTGACACATTGACACATCATGTGAACGCTGTATCCTAACCATAACAACCATTTTCATTTAACAACAAAATAAAATCATATAAGCATGCTCGAATCGACCCTCCCAACCCTCCCAGCCAACGATGCATCCCTAGCCCTCCTCTCCTTCCTCCGCGACGAACTCCCCGCGGGCGGGACCGCCGCCGAAAGCCGTTTCGTCAACTCCCTCTTTCCCCTCGTTTGCGATCGGGTCGCCGGTCGTTTGGTGTCGGTCGAGTCGAGCGGTGCCGATAACAACAACAGCAGCAATAATAGCAATAACAACAATTCATCAGTGGTTAAAAAGAGGACAATCTATCAACACGAGGGGAATGCGTGGCTTTCCATGCCGGCTCCGCCCAATGAGAACGATCCGGTGATTCGTCTGCTGTGTGCCCCCCGCTGTCTTTCGTTAGATGGAAGTCGGGGAGGTGCAGCAGTAGTAAGCGACGATGAGAATCGTTCGGCTCCTCGTCGTAGCGGCAGCAGTGTTTCGTACACGCCGCCGACACCGTCGCTCCTCGATGCCATATCGGCCGAATCGAAACGGGTGTTGATCGATTATCCGCTCGAATCGCTCGATAAGAATTTGATCGATTGTTGGAGAGATGCTGTCATGAATAATACGAAGAACAACCAATACCGATCCAACACGTCTCTTCGAACGGGTGGGACGACGTTTGGAACATTGTCGGGAGGAGGAGGGGGTGCATTAAACAAGAACACGGCGAATCATCACGAGACGAAGGATGACGCGGTACGATTGCTCGAATTACTTCCCGATCAACCGACGTTACGGATGATGATGCAGCAGTCATCATCATTACCACCCTCGGGTCAATTTACACAACACACTAGTCCCATCGTATCGCCCTTTGGGAAATCGTTCGGGGGATCGCCCGTATCCAACAACAACAACAACATTACCTCTTTGGGTCGATTCAGTCCCAAAGACGTACCGAATGCCACCACCGCCAGTAATAATGCGTCCTCCGAACCCAAAATTAGACTGACCATGATCCAATACTACTTCTTTCTCTTTATTAGATTCCCGTTAATGGAGTCCAAGAATAACACTTCATCATCGTCGGCGAATAAGAATTACGGAAGGTCTACCGTGGTAGTACATCCGCAGCATCGTTCATCACAGGGCAGTCTCTACGGGTATCTATTGAACACGTATCTGAGTTACTACCTTCCCTCGTCTACTACCGTCAACTTGTACAATGCAAATAAAGAAATGAGGATGCATCCCGACTCGGAGTTGTTACTACGTCTCATTTCTCAATTTTGGCTTTCGCACAATGTACCGCCAACAACAGAACGGAGTTTACGTTCGATTCGATCGGAAAATCCAACGTTACGAGACTGCCTCGACATGTCCCGAGTGGACAAATTCAAGACGTTGCCGAGTAAGATTCAGAATGGTATTGGGGCCACTATCCGATGTTTGGTGGGGGATTTGTCCTTGAGAGAAAGTGTGAAACGAACTTCGGAGTTGATACAGAAACAACGAACGATGGAAAAAGCGGGCACAACTGCTCCCAATACGAAGGATGTCAGCGAGCAGAGTGGTACACCGAGTAAGCCCAGCGATGGAACGAAGGCGTGGTGTCTACCCCCGGCCATGAGCCTCATTCAACAATCTTTGCTAAACTACATCCGAGTCGGATTGGCATGCGGAAGTATACACAACAAAGACTCGAGCTTCCATCGAGCACTGGAAGTTTGGTTGCTGTGGATGGAACCGTGGAATTTCATCGTCAAGAAGAGAATGCACAACAACGCTCAAGGGCACACCGCACGCGATTTGGTACGAATGGCAGCCAATGCCGCGCAGCATAAGAACGTGGAGTATTATTCCCATTACACCAAGCCCAAGGCTACAAGCAAGAGCATGTACAATCCGCAGTGGGAAGCCTACATAGCATCCAACGTGCATTTTTATGTCTTGCCTCTGGCCATCTTTTTGAGAAGGGCGAGAGAAATGGAATTTTCGTCGCCGGCCGAGTTTCCGAGATCGCTCGCTTTGGTCCAGCGTGTGTTACGATGCTATCCTCAGCCCGTTGTCAATGTCTTGAATAGCATCTTGAACGCTCGGGCCGATTCGGTTACCAATGGAATCGTGTCTCGACACAATGAACTGTTGGGATCCCACGCTCCTCCGGAACGCTGGAAGCTGATTTCCTGCCAGATGGATGCGATGAATTTGCTAGAAGAAATTTTCGGTCAGTACGAAAAGAGGAAAAACAATATGAACTTCCTTGATCGATGGGAGGCCAGTATAGATTCGTTGTTGGATGGGAGTTTACAGAGGGAGGAAGGGGCACTGCAGACGGTTTTGAGTCAGCTCAAGTGTTTGGTGGGCCTTCCTTTAGAATATTCTGTGCAGACGGAGACTGGACCGCAACAACGTGGGCTGTTGTCGAGATTCTTTGGAAAATCCTCGAATTCAGTAAAGGTAGTGGATGCGGTCGGTCCGGATCGGACATCAGATGGCTTACTCACGGACTTGGGTCGTCAGCAGTTGGCTGCTGGTACGAGACAATGCAGCCCCTTTGATGTTCATTACATCGGAGATCCCATGCTCGCTCCATACGAGAGCCATGAAATTCCTGCTCTTGTTGATCTAGCTGTTGCAGCCTCAAATTATCTCAATCATAGGCTCGGGTTTGTACCATTGTCAAGTTTGACTGGAAATAAAGAAGATGATATGCTAGCAAAAAATATCCTTGAGATGGAACGCTACAACAAAATTGTGTTTCGTGTGAATCTGAGGTTCTTGGCTGATTATCGGAATGTCATTGCAATATCATTTGTGATTTGGGTTGTGCGTAAGCTAATTTGAGGTAAATATTTTTATACATTTAAACGACTACCTCTCCACTCGATACTTCTCTGGTTCCATTAATCTCTTACATGTCTGCAAACCTCAGTTACCGAGTATAAGTAGAGAATTTATTAGAGACAATTAATTATTAGACATGGGACATTTGAATATTAAATACTCGGTGTATTTCATTTATTTTTACTGAGATTACTAAGTATGTAATATGAAATATATTTAGAGAACATGCTGGGATATTCAGTGCAAACATGAGATGAGTCCCCCCCCAACCCCGTATCCTCTACCACCATTTGTAATAGTAAAAGTCATCTGCGGATAGATGATTCATTTTCGATGACACCCGCTTTTCTGGATCAGTCTCTTCGCCACTTTCCTTTAACTTGAGCATTTTGCTCTTTCCCCATTCCTCGGCTTCTGCCTCCCAAAAGTCAGTATTGACTTTGTACTGAGCTACAATCTTGTCATAATCATCTTGATATGTCTTTTGCGTGTCTTTGTCTAGTGCCTTCCACATGGCAGCGATTTTTTTACTGGAAAAAATGATGTTGGGCATAAAATGATATATCATGTGAGTTAAAAGCACTAAGTTTCATATTCATTATTCATGTACACTTTCTTCTTTTTGTCACTCACTTGTCTTTCGACGTAAATTTGCCATGTTCCAGAAACCACTCATGCTTTTTAACTCGAAAGAATTCAGCATATGCAGATCGAGGCGGTTTGGGAGGAGGCTCCCGCAACCCCTCATGCTCGGCGAACCAGAATCGACAGTAGTTGGATGCATACGAACTGTTGTGAATATTAACCTGCGAGCGGTATATAGTATATGCAATTTTCGGCCAGAGGTTGTAGTCCTTCGATCGATAGACAGGCGGAGGTATTGTTTGCCACGTATGTCGATATTTACGCTTGAGTTCGTCTTGTTCGGCTTGTGTGAGGGGCACCGTTGGCGGGGTTGATGGAATCTTTGGCATTAGATCGAGTTGGGGCTGTAACTTTCCATCATCCACCTTTTGCTTCTTGGCCGATTCGCGGTTGGGAGTCGGCTCCTTCGCCTCCGGTTCGTCGTCATTGCTTCGCTTCATCATCAATCAGAGTTGAACCGAGTTGGTTGATCCCCTCTGCCCATGACGATGTGGGAGGTGGAGGTCTTAGATTTTAGAGGTAATGAGGAAAACTAACATTATATCGTGATAATTATTTTTGTATCTACCTTTAATTTTCTACCACAAAAAACTGCCTATTTTCTATTTTGCCCACATCGAAGACCAAATCACTAATCATGTCCAATGAAAACATATCCACGACCCACATGGCTCAATGGGAGCGCCAATCCACATGGCTGGTCCACCTTCGCAACCGTAAGCAAAAACTGCAATCGTCCGGAATTCAAGGCTTTGATTTACTCGAATCTATGGCAACACTATGTATCAACCATAAATTGATGGCAACGAAGGATAAATGCGAGATATGCTGGCATACTACCAAGTACTGTATTTGTACTGAATTGAAGAAGTTGATCATATGTTCTCAAGGAACTCAAAAACTTGAAGTGAAAATATGTATATTGATGCATCATAAGGAGTACATGTCCGCTGGCAACAGTGCCAAGCTACTCTTGCAAATGATGGCTTGTTCGACAGAGCTTTATATATTTGGCAAAGAAGGAGACGTTGATCGATTACATCATGATATGAATGCAGATCATGTCACACCAATTATATTATGGCCGGGAAAGGATGCAATATCCACGAGTGATGTACTCAATTTAGCAAGAAAGAGCACCAGCTCACGAAACAAAGAAGTGTCAATGAACATTTGTGCTATTGTATTAGATGGAACCTACAACCAAGCAAGAAACATGTATAAATCATTAAAGAAGAAATGGGGTTCTACTATACCAACTACAGCAGCACTCCGACCAATGACAGAGTCAATATTTCATAGATCTCAAAAAAATTATGGTAAGGCCCATTTGCAAAACAGTAATGATGCAGTTTTACGAGTTAGTACTGCAGAAGCATGTGCTGTATTATTATATGAAATGGGAGTTGGAGGTGATGATATATTGGAGAAGGTTAAGAAGGCCGTTAGATTGAATAACAATGCACTGAAATATTCAAGGCACCACTTAAATGATGATTAAGTAATATTATCACATCTTCTTGCTTTCAAGTGTATTGTTTTTATTTCTCTTCTTCACCTTCTTTCAATACACCGCAATCTGTAATAACAACCTTGCATTGTGGAGTGCCACTACGACTTCCCATAGATTCAATCTCTTTCACTACATCCCATCCGCTCAATACTACACCAAATACTACATGCCGATTATCAAGATGAGGTGTTTTTGTTGTGCAAATGAAGAATTGGCTACCATTTGTATCTCTTCCAGCGTTAGCCATTGATACTACTCCCGGACCTTCATAAAGCCAAAAGTTCAATTGGATAGCATGCTGAGTAATTGTTTCAACTCAACTGTGATTCATCCAATGAGCTTACCAGTATGTTTTAGAGCAAAGTTCTCATCGGCAAAACGTGACCCGTAAATGGATATTCCACCAGTGCCGTTATGATTAGTGAAGTCTCCGCCTTGAATCATAAAATTGGGTATGATCCTATGAAAGGAGCTTCCTTTATATCTTTTGACACAACATAAGGTTGAGTACTATTACGAACAAAAAAATGCCCATTGGACAGAATCACGAATGGAATCGAGGAAAAACTCACGATAAATCTCTTCCCTTCAAACTCGTGTTACCTTCGCAAAGAGTTCGAAAGTTCTCCACAGTCTTTGGAACAGTATCTCCATACAAACCAATAACAATCCGTCCCAGCGGCTGATTTTGAGCCGTCACGTCGAAATAAACTCGTGATGTTATTTCAGCAGAAGGAGACACGGGACCAACAGTTGCTTCTTCGCTGCTGGAATTGAACAAAGTCATGGCACCGTAGCCCAGTCCTCCCGCGATGGCAAACATGGCCATGTTTTGCATCATGGACGAAGAGGATCCACCACCACTGTTGGATGAGAGATGACGCGAGTTGGCATAATATTTGAGTGGGCCTTTTGACATAGATGTTGCTTTCTTTGCATGCAACGGTCGAGATAAGAAGGCCCGTGGCGCATATCGTGAGGTTAAGACGGTGGCGGAGGCGATCATTATTTGTGGAATTCGCTCGCTGGGGGTATTATGCTCTGGACGCACTCCTTTACACGCAGACCCCCGATTCGCTACTCTCCGCGCCAGCTGGCCAGAGTATCGGGAGTCCGCCGTGTAAAGGAGTGCTCTGAATGGACGAATGATGAAGTTCATCGACCTTTAATATCCATATATTTTAAACACAACATAAGTATTATTCATATGTTTACAAAGGTAAGATATTTCGGATCTTTGACCAACAAGAGCTTGCTTTTTGCTTTGACTTTCGTTGAAACAAGAAATGGTTGAAACAGAAACAACATCATCATTCATCATGTCAACGTATGTCAACGATCAGACTTCTGATGGATGCATAATCCTTCATGTCATATAAGCTTTTTGTCTACATGAACATGATGCTCAAGATTGAAAGGGCTTGATAAACGGTTCAATATAGAAACACGCTGCAATACAAGAAGTGATCTAAGTTATGATGGTAATTATCTGTTATCTAATTAATTCCTATTATCTACAAAGACATTACAAACAACCTCCAAATCCAGAAGTGGAGCAACATTCATCAAACATGGAAGCTTCCCAGTTGAAATGCTCAGTGCAGCATTCCTTGAGAGTAGAATACGACTGCTCCCATGATTCGAAAGAGTCTTCCATTTTTCTGTCACAGAGTCTCCCGGCTGTCCATGTAGGGTAGTATAACTCTGCAGCTGGGATAAAGGAAGGGTCAGAAGTTGCACCACTATCGCAACCTCCACCTTCGGCACAACACGTATCTAACTTCCAGTTGAAGTGGGCTTCACAACATTCTTGAAGGGAATCATACGGAACTTCCCAAGATGCAAACGCAGTTTTGGTACCGCAGCTTTGATTGTCTTTGAAATACTTCGCTTCGCCTAAACTAGATGAAATCGTTGCGGGGAGGAGCAGATTGGTAGTAGTGAATGATCCTGACAGGGTGGAGGCCTGCTTGAGCTCAGGCACTGGGGGTAGACGCGTATGAGCTCGAGATTGCAATGTACTAGTCATGGAACCATCATCGACATAATTAGTCATGATATTGATGAGTTCGTCGTATTTGGCCATCAGACAGTCATCTTGAGAGCAGTCATAGCTTCTACTTGAGATAAGCCCGCATACGGTAGTAGATGAGGGGGGGTTGGACAGATCGGGAGCAGTTCCAGTACTGTCATTGATGAAGTCTTGGCCATCCAAAGAACCACCACAAGTAGTTGACCCAGCACCGCCGGCAATCTTACCCAAGCTCACGTCTCCTAATCGAGTTATATTTGCATCAGAATCATCTCCCAGAGCAAGATTGATGACATCCTCGATTACGTTTGCGTATATATCTGCCGTTTGACAGTCCATCGGAGGGACCAAGTCCGCCAGATCAAGACAAAAATCGAATTTGAAGTCAACCGGCGATCGCTCCATACATCCAGTAAAGTCATAGTAGAACAGGTTAGCGCAGCATTCGTCCTTGGTGTCAAATAGGGTGGTTCTATCCCAAGTAGCTTCCCCCTGCCAGAAATCAAAGTCGATCTTGGAGAGATAATATGGTTGTCAGAAAATGCGATGAAACGAAACACCAAGTGACATCAATTTTCAGGCAATCTACTATATGACGACTCACCTTAACATCACACATCTCCCCATTGCGGTAGAACTTGTATTGTTCATTCGCCATGCACTGTGTCATTCGCCACCAAAAGTGATTCTACGCGAGAAGAAGGGGCAGTTGATGAGCCAAAACATTTTGGAACAAAAAGTCAATGTATGCTGTGTACATTCACATACCTGACAACATTCTTCTTTATTACGGTAGAGATATATACGACCTTCGTTTTCACTCATCCACTCAGGATCAAACCCTGTAAGGAGGGAGACATATTATTGTTTGAGTTCAAGAACAATTTCAATTCAATGTTAGTGATGTTGTTGACTTTTCATGACCTACCATCATTTGTGCAGACCTGAATGTCATAGCTCCATTCCGGGTAGTAGGGGGCATCAGCAATGATTCCAGCATCAATATCATTGTTTACTTCGCCCGAGATCAATGTGACAACAGCCTTGCTTGTGTTTGGGTCTACATCTGAGTCCTTAGAGATGTCATTTCCTTTGAACGGAAGGCTTGGTACATCACCATCTTCCTGCAGATAGAAAAAATGAGACATTAGGGCGTTATTGGATTGCAACAATCTCTCGATTTCAGACTCTAACTTACCAGTACAAACTCAATTTCATACTTCCCCGGAGTCAAGTTGTCAAACACATACGAGCCAGTTTCGTCGGTCGTGTAGGTGGACAGGAGCTCTTTATCGTTGTAATCATACAAGTTAATCACAATAGGAAATGGGAAACCTCCTTCGTCATCATCTTGAATACCATTGCCATTAAGATCGAGCCACACCCAGTCACCAACAGTTGCAAGCATGTAGAGCCCGGCGTCAAACGAACCTCGACTTTCTTCACCAGATAGAAGAGTCACTGGAGTATTCTTTCTTGAGGTTGGGTCAAAGTCATTGTCTGAATCTGGCGTGCCTCTTTCTGTCGGACTCAGGAAGTAATCCGTAGGTGGTTGAATCTCGGCATGATAGGTATCTGGAACTAGGTTCTCGAACATGTAGTACCCATCTGAATCAGTCACAACAGTGCCAACTAGGTCATCATCGTCGTTGTAAAGATTGATTGAGACACCCGAGATGCCAATTTCAGCATCACCTTGAATCCCATCGGAATTGAGATCATGCCAAACAAAGCCATTTATCTTGCTAGGTCTGTAAACCCCTGCATCGAGTGAAAGATTTACTTCACCGGGCTGCAGCTCAAAAGAGTTGGTAGTTCCAGTTTGCTCATTAGCATCGCTAGTGATATCTTCAAGCGCCAAACTTCCATCAATGGGATGAATAATATCAAGTTGAATGTCTCCAAGAAGATCTGCAGACTTGGTAAACTTGTACCCAGATGGCAGAGTAAAGAAAATGCTGTACGTGCCTGGGACGAGATCTTTAAATCGGTAGAAGCCGTTTGAGTCTGTTCTTGTTATGGAAAGTTCCCCATTTTGATTCCTCAGAGCAACTTGGACATTAGCCAGGCCAGGTTCTCCTGCATCTTGGATGCCATTTGCATTTTTGTCATCCCACACACGATTGCCAACTTCTGAACTCGCGGTTGGTCTAAAGGTGGGGGCATTAGATGGGGATGAACTTGGGCTATGGGATGGCGACGCACTCTAGGAGACTGGCTTGGGCTGATAGATGGCGTTCTTGAGGGAGCAAGACTCGGAGAATTGGAGGGCGACTAACAATCAAAAAGTATTAAGTGAGTGAAATAAGCACACAAGGAATAGAGTCCATTATCAATACACACATTTGAGGGGCTTGTCGACGGAGACGCACTGGGAGCTTGACTCGGTGACTGAGTTGGGTTGTTTGTTGGCGAAGTTGAAGGCATTTGACTTGGTGATTTAGAAGGCGACTATGGAGTTTGATTTGATATGGATATGAGGGGAAGATCAGGACGCAAACATACTGACAAACAACAAAAAATACTCACATTTGAGGGGCTGGTCGATGGAGTGGCACTGGGTGAGTGGCTCGGTGATTGGCTTGGGCTGATGGACGGAGCAATAGAAGGAGCTCGACTCGGTGATTTGGAAGGAGACTGATGAATTTCGGTCATAGAAAAGTGTAAGTTCTTGTTGTCATGAATATGTTGCAAATTTAGAGTTAATAGAAATCTGTTTGGAACTTACAACTGATGGAGATTGGCTTGGGCTGACGCTTGGACTCATAGAAGGACTGGAAGATGGATTACTGGTTGGTGAAACACTTGGCGAAGAACTTGGTTTCTGTGTGTCAAAACGGAACGAAGAATCTTGATTAGCAAATCGTATGCTGCAATGAAACACATTTTCAATTCATTAAACTGATACGTACATTCGGTTTTAGGCTGATAAAATATTTACTTAGATGTCATTAAATGAATCATTACAAGTAAGTGGAGATGAATCAATGGCAATTATTTTCAATGTTCCTCTGACACTGACTCATTTTCTTTGATTTGCTTCTCCCACATTGCCGCGACCTCTTGTTTTGGTAAACTATTCATCTGCATACTAAATGGGTGACTCTTGAACCCGTCTAGCACTCTCTTTCTATTCTCTAAGTTCCCGGTCATGAACTTAGAGTCTGGCTCACGCCATTTCCTCAGTGTTGCCAAAGCTGCGTCGTCTAGTTCAGTCTCAAGAGTCGAAGGATCATACTCCTCACAATCCTTTCCAAAGTCACAATGCTGATCTGGGTAGGGTCCAAGGATGAAGATGTCAACAGGAAGTTCTTGCTCACTATCCGTTAGATTGTCATCGGCACAAGAATACGACACTAATCTCATGAGCCCGTAGACGTCATTGTCGCTCTTGCCTACGTAGGGTACGCTAGTATAGTTGTACCCTATCTCCTCCCCGTCTTTGCAGCG
>JALLPH010001946.1:0-12164 GCA_036939855.1 Cyclotella choctawhatcheeana | reverse complement strand
TTCAGATCCGTTGATCCGTTGAAAACTCAGTCATTGTTGAGCATCCCCCCATGTGCACAGATCTTCCGTCAAAAATCCGCCAGAAGATCTGTCCCGAGTTGCAGTTCGTTCTGAGTGCTCATAATAACGCAACGCCCAGCCCTCAACAGTTGATATGCAGTCATTACTACACACATATTTCGTTCGCCGTTATTGCCGATACGATAAGCTCCTTAGAAAATCCACAGTGAAATGTTTCTCGACAAACGAAGCCATAACGTCAACTGCATCGAAAGCTATTCCACCCACTGGAGATCAACTTCGTATTGTTGCCTTACGTGCTGCTATTCCTGTGAGTTGATGCATCTCTTTTACTATGATGTATATCTGATGTAATATATTCTTTCGTCTTATTGAATATCACACGCATATATTTAGATGATAGGTTTTGGATTCATGGATAACCTAGTGATGATCACTGCAGGTGAAGCCATTGATTCTACATTTGGTGCTACTCTCGGCATATCGACCTTAATGGCTGCTGGATTCGGTCAGTGTATATCAGATGTGGCCGGTAATGTATCGGGAGGTGCAGTTGATGCGGCGGGTAAGAAAAAGTCTGTGTGGATTGTATAATGAAATCGGGATGAGGTTCGATTTGTGTCGATGTATATACTAATCAACAACTGTCCATTCTCCAGTTTCAAAGTTAAACCTGCCTCATCATGGCATGAATGAAAATCAATTAGAAATGAAAGTTTCTAGATTATACAGTATTTTCGGAGCATGTGTAGGTGTAGTTACCGGTTGTCTCCTTGGAATGTCGTGCCTACTTTTCATGGATACAGATCGCGCAGATAGAGCTCGGAAAGCAAAGGAATTAAAATCGATATTTGAGTCAGTCATGAAAGAAGGCAGGGTCTTATTTAAAGCAGAGCGAGCTACGCTGTTCATGCTTGATGAGGAGAATGGTGAGCTTTGGTCGCAGGTAGCCACCGGAACAAAAGGTATTATAAAAATTAAATCCGATCATGGTATTGTAGGTGCATGCGTGAAGAGCGGTGAAATGATCAATGTCCAGGATGCTCATGAAGATGATCGTTTTGATAAAGAAGTTGATGAAAAGACAGGATTTCGAACAAAGAGTATGTTGACTGCTCCAGTACGAAACGATGAAGGAAAAGTTATCGGTGCAATTCAACTACTCAATAAAAAAGACGACAACGGTAACGATAGTGTCTTTGGTCAATGTGAAGAGCAGCTAGCCAAGCTGATGGCATCACATGTGAAATCATTTATCGAAATCGTGGAGGCATAGTTAGCCTTTAGTGTTGAAGCATTGCATCAATTATGTTGGACGCATTGTGTTCGAGAAATTTGAAGCACTTTAATTTTAGCATATTGCATATTCGTAGGAATAAATCCTTGATCTGTCTGCAATGAACATTGTCAATCCAAAGTTGCATAATCTCTCTTTTTTGAACCATTCTTTTTTCTTCAATGTGATTTTCGTTCTTTATTTTCTCTTTCTATCATTCACCCCAAAAAACCCTTCTTCAATCCCTTCATCCCCTTCTTAGCCTCTGCCTCCCTTTCCTCCTGCTTCAACAATTCCTGCGCCGCCTTTTCTGCTTCCGTTGCACGATTTTTCTTCGCTTCCTCCACTGCCTTGGCAATTTCTGCCTTACGTTTCTGTTCCGCCATGACTTGCGCTTGGGCCTGGAGGGATTGTTGTTGGGCCGTTTTGGCTTGTTCTTCTCGTTGTTTCATCATTTGATGGTATTGCATGGCTTGTCTCCAGATTACCTGTGTTTACGTTGTCATCGTTATGGAGAAAACAAAGAGTTTAGCGTGAACAGCAACGAATATAAACAAAAACAACAACACTAGCAAGACGAACCTGACTCCAACCAGGCTCCACCTCATCCGCCTCCGCCCTAACCTCCTCTACCTCGGCGCTAACCAACGCCTCAGCAGCTTGATAACTCTTCCACTGATTGACCGAACACATACTTTGTGAATAGAGTTTGTTCATCCCCGCCGATTCACGCTGTATATGTGTCACAATGGGAATATCGGCCATGCATCGTTTCATTAGGGCTTGGGCTAGGAGTCGATGTTGTTGAGAGGGTGGATTGGTGGGTGCCTTTAATTGTCAATTGTTGAAATGTTTTTTTCAAGTTTGGTTGAGATGCAGTAACATATTTATTTGATTGAGATTCACAAACACCTCTGATTGCCTCTGATTAAAAAGAGTCAAACAACTTAAAAGTAATATTTCTCACCCCGGGTACCCATCCATCCTCTTCACACTTGGCTTTGACTGTATAATATTCTTCGACTGCAGCTGGTAGCGTAATGTCAAACTAAAGATTTAAACAAGAGTGTGTGTGTGATATTGTAGCATGCAATAGAAGAGTTAGCTTTTTCGGCCCCCCAACAAATAATAATACTGGCAGTAACACTATAACTATAGAAGAAGAAGAAAAACTAACCTTTTCTCCGTCCAAATTCGAAAAGAAATCATCCACATCGGCCGTAGCCCTCTTCCTCCTACGCCTCATTACAATAAAAAGGATGGCGAATACAATCGCCGCCAAGGCCAGGTAGATGGCGGGATCTATACCACCTGTCGATTCGTCATTATCGAGTATGGTTTCGTCGGCAGTGTTGTCTTCTTCTGGGATGCCAGCGTCCTCTTCTGTTCCGGCGTCGGAGGCGGTGGGATTGGGGAAGGTTTGGGTGCCGTCGGGATTTATGGTGGCTTCTTCTGACATTGTTGCTGTGTAGTTTGTAGCGTAGAGAGAGTTTGCTTTCTTGGCGTTGGATAGGAAATACGATAATAAGATAGGAGGCTTTTGCGGCGAGCTTCAAAATTATCTCTAAATGGGATAATATTTTTTGCTCGCCACATTCAATTATGTCCCTCTAATCCATCCGCCCTATGGATTTTTCTCGACACGTGGAGCTTCATACGGGACCTACCTATATTAATACAACGAATTCACTATGATTACTAGAGGTAATTGAGTCACGAACCTGGCTTTCACTCAAGTAACCGCTTCCCGCTTCTTTGACACATTCATCATTCAACTCATTCAGGCGAGTCAGTGAGTGAAAAGTCAGTGGACGAATCATCTATCGAACGCTTTTGTATTCAGTTCTTCCATTGCTCGGGTAGAACCAAATCAAGCGCAGGAGTGGGCGACATCATTATCTAAGACCCAATATAATTCATATCTCTCCAAGTACATTTGCCAATTAAGAAACATCCATCATGAAGTTCACATCACTGACATTCGCCCTGCTCGCATCCACCGCCGCGGCATTTGCACCCGTTCGAACAAGCACTCCCCTGAAACAATACCATCATCACACCATCAGTAAATCAACTACTTCTAACCAACAACTATCTGCCAGTATCATCGACCCGTCATCTATTCACGATGTGTCCTCCAACATGCACCATTTATTCTCATCACTCGTGCTATCCGATGTAGACCCCACCGCAGTAACGGATACCATGGCAGCCTCCGCCGATGCCGCCACTGCCGACGCCGGGAATGGATGGTTTGGTTTCCTAACACTCCCCATCGAAGGTCTCCTTAAGGGGATTCACGTATTGTTCACCTCGATGGGGATGAGTGCCGATGCTTGGGGAGTTAGTATTATTGCCATGACGGTGGTTATTAAGTTGTTGACCTTTCCGTTGACGAAGAGTCAATTGGAGAGTACGAATAAGATGCAGGTGAGAGAGAAAGAGAATTGTTGATTATGTGTCCACAATTAATGTTTAGATGATTTCCCATTCTCAAAAACGATTTCGTTCGTTTGTAGGCACTTCAACCAACAATCAAGGCACTACAAGCCAAATACCAATCCAATCCCGAAGTTATGAATCAAAAAATTGCCGAGGTATATCAAACAAACGAAGTCAATCCCCTCGCCGGTTGTCTCCCCTCTCTCGTTCAAATCCCAGTCTTTATCGGATTATACCGTGCCGTTTTAAATCTGGCCAAGGAAAATGCCTTGGATGAACCATTCCTCTTCTTACCCAATTTAGAAGGACCCACGTACGGTGCCGACCCGGCCCACGGTAGTGATTGGTTATTCAAGAATTGGGTAGACGGTGTACCCTCCCTGGGGTGGGAAGATACCCTGGCTTACGTTTCCATCCCCATCTTTTTGACCGTGTCGCAAGTCATCTCCATGAATCTTATGCAACCCAAGTCGGACGATCCTCAACAACAACAGGCCAATGTTATTCTTAAGGTGTTGCCGTTTATGGTTGGATGGTTTGCATTGAACGTTCCCGCGGCCTTGGGTATTTATTGGGTAGTTAACAATATTGTCACGACGGCGACTACGTTGTATGTACGTAGTATTGTGCCCAAGGTGGATATGGGTAGTGGGGGAGGAGGAGCGGTTATGGAGGCAACAACTACGTCGTCAACTGTGGATTTTAATCCCACACCCATGAATGAACGTGCAGTGGGGTTTGGATCTAGAGAGAGCGAGAGCGGAAGTAGTGGTGACGGTATGAAAACTATTACGGCGGTGGATGCCGAGGTTGTGGATGTTATGGAGGAAGAAGAAAGTATGGTACCTGATAGGCCAGATATTCCTGGAGCACCTAAAGGAAAGAAGGTGTGTTCATGTTTCTTTTCCTTTGTCATTAACATTGATTTGGTTTTATGTCGCTAAACTCACATCCTATGTAAATTGCAAATAATTCTCAGAGAGGTAAGAAGAAGAAAAGGAGAAACTAAGAACTGATCAAAATGAAACAGCCAAACATGAGGGTGAAAATAATGGTCATTGTGGATTAGCAATCTTTGAATTACGCAGCTAAGCTTTTAAAATACAAAAATAAACAACCATAACAACTTGAAATTGAAATTGCACACATAGCTTTTCATTTCTCTCTGCTAGCGTTGCGTGTATCAGAGGTACAGCGGACAGCGTACTGAGAGAGAGATTGGAAGCAAAACTCCCTCCCGTTAGCACATGCAGCCGTGATATTTAGGGGGCTTTACTACCTCGTTGCTGAACAAAGGTAACAATTGAAATAAAGAGCAGTGTTTTTGCCCTCTAAAACGTTGGCGAGCGAGATCAAAGCAAGAGACGATGGACGATGACAAAATAAAGTGCCGGTGTTCGAACACATCACACAGCTAGCCTGCGTAAACACAGCCAAGAACAACTGCTACATTATTGTACAATAATTTCTTGTAATCACTTCTCTTGACAGTAGTCCACAGCAACCATGCCAAGGCGCAAGTCACTACGTAAGATTGTAAAAAATAGGCATCTAAGCCGTATCTTCAAACGAGCATCCATAGCCAAGAAGAACAAAGCTCCAGCTGTTATTGTATCGCCAGAAAGTCTTCATCGGCTGCTTGATGAGAAGTCCATTGACTCGTTGCTAGAATTGGAGAATACAATTCGTCTAGATGGCAAGAGAGACTTTTCTACTGATCATGTCAAGCGAGATGATTCAGAAACAGTTTTGAATGATGTCGATTGCAAACACCGAATAGAGCCAGATGATGATATTGAAATAGCTGCCGCCAACCAAAATGATGTACACTCTATCTCTCCTTCATTACCTATTGTTCACCAAAGAATCAATGAGTGCCTGTCAGCCGATTTCAACAATGAGACTTATACTCGTGTGTCCATAGAAGACGAGTTAGATATCTTTTCTGAAGACAAGGAGAACATTGAGCCAGCAAACTGTGGTAGCAAAATAGACAGCAATCAAACAATTACAACAAGGGATGACACGGTAAATAAAGAGTTTGAGGTTGGTGACAAAGTTATGGTTTGTCCTGAACATAAGAAGCATGCCGGGAAACAGGGAGTTGTGAATAAAATCACAAACGCATACGCATGGTTCACCGTCAATGGAGCAAGCATCAAGATTATGAAGAAGTCGCTAATGTTTGTAAGCGAGTCTCCATCATCCAATATGGTTTTAGAGGAAGCAAGAGATGATTTCCATGCTTGCTCTGAAGACAAAGAGAACAATGAGCCAGCAAACTGTGGAAGCAAATTAGGCAGCAATCAAACAACCACAACAAGAAACGCAGCAAATAAAGAGTTTGAGTTTGGTGATGTAGTAATGGTCTGTCCTGAACATAAAAAGCATGCTGGAAAACAGGGAGTGGTCAGCAAAATGACAAACGTGTACGCATGGTTCACCGTCAATGGAGCAAGCATCAAGATTATGAAGAAGTCGTTGATGCTTGTGGATGGATCTATGTCGGAATCATCCAGTCTGCCTTCGAATGTTGATGTTGAACAAGTGAGAAAAGCACAAGTTATGGCATTGTCAACGGAGCCCAGCAGTGCCATCATCCAATCAACTCCTCAACAGAGACTTGAAAGGTTTTATTACGGTACATCTCATGTCAACGAAAGATGTCTTTTGAAGCAAATGCTGACAGATGATATTGTCGTACAAGAATACCAACTATCTTCAAGCAAATCATTTGTTCTTCCTTCGTTGGATAAGGTCATTTATCTGCAAGAGAAACGATACGAACTATACTATGCCGACGTGTGTCAAGATTTTAGCAAATCGACGCCATACGTAAAAGCCAACAAAGTTGTCGCTCATTACGTACAGACAGAAAATCTACGCGAGCTTGAAGAGTCGTTAGCTGATTTTGGATCCATGAATATAAGGAAAGTCTGGGCAAGGCGAAAGTTATTTCTATCCAAGGCCACCCAAATCAGCCCCGGTAATTACGGGATATACCAAATATCAAGGAGCGATATAAGTGTTGATGATTCTTCGTTCACAGTTGGCTGTGGGTTCATCTGTGAAAGGTACTTGCAAAGATTGCTTGGAGATAATACTGCTGCAAAGAGAGCACTTGGAGTTCAAATAAGAATCAATGTCCCTTCATTGGGTGTTTTCAAAGGTGTCTTGTTTCAAAAGCACATCACAACTGGTCCGCCAATTCAATTGAATGAATCACTTCGCAAGGTGGAGGCATCTCGAAGTAATGAGGTAGATGATGGATTTCTTGTTGTGAACCAGACATTTCCTAGTAATACAAATCTGCAAGTTGGTCGACTGTTTTCAGATGAGACTCGTAGCATGACCAACTCATTTCAGAAGAGAGTCAGACAAGGGAAAGAGTGTAAACTTTCCGGGATGTGTAAAGCGTTACTGACCGGTCTAAATGTACCAGTGCACTTATTGGAGCAATACTCACAGTCATTGGCGGAAGATGCACAAAATCTCTGTCATACCCATTTGGTCGGGGTTGCCGACTCTACCAATGCGTTGCCTCCAAACACTGTGTTCATGACTGGTGTCAAGGAAGGTGACCTTGACGTGAAGGAGCTGTTTATCACTCGTTCACCTTGCCTTGAACCAGAAGATGGAAGAATGATCAAAGTCATTACCTCGAAGCCAGATAGTATGAGCCAAGCTCAATGGGATTGGCTTCAAACATTGCACTTTGGAGCAGTAGTATTTGCCAACCCGGAATCTGGTCAGCGTCCGTTACCGGAGCTAATTGCTGGTGAGTGAAATCTATTACATATTACTTTGTATTGTGTTGCTGTAATCACTCATTGTCTCTTGAACTCAAACATTAAGATGGAGATTTGGATGGAGACCTCTATTTTGTCTGTTGGCACAAAGAGTTACTCTCGCATATCAATCCTATTCTGCTTACAGACAAAGATCTTCAGCTGTGTGAAAAGGATGGAGGGCATTTATCGTATGACAACGAATGGTTTGACAAAGCCCAAGATTTTGTATCTAATGTCGCTAGCATTGGTTTGGTTGGCTATCTATACAAGCAGTCAGAGAAAATTGCTCTCAAGACTTCAGTCAATGACCTTGAAGCAATTGAGTATGCAAAGGCATAAACAAGCGTTAGAAAACAAAAAGCACGGCAGAAAAATCCTGTTGCCTGCACATCTACTTGCGGATGTCCACGAGAAATTTCAATCACTCGTATCTTTAGTAGTATGTTTGTAAGATCCCATGTGAAGCACAATGAATCAATAGTGTATGGTCAAGAATATTGTGTTGGATACCCTAGCTATCGTTGTTTTATATAATAATATTCATAGTATTAGATATAAATCTGGCTACCATACATACTTGGTTCGTGTCTGACTCTAGCTGCTATTGAACTTACCAATTCCTCGACCAAGTTTGTTGCCGACATTCCTAGCTATCCCTTCTTGGCTGACCTGCTTGATTTTCTTACACCGTCTACCGATTCACACCTTTTGATCAAAAGTGCTGTTCGTTGGATTTCTTTGTCTATGTCTTCAAGAGATGTCGGCAGATCAGAGCTATCAAATTTTTTGCGCCATTCATTCAATGGTGAAATTCTCTCGGCGTATAGAGAAAGAGTGGCGAGTGACTGTTGAGCACTGCTGATTCTGGATTCGATTTGACTAAGTTGCTCGTTGATATCGTAGCTATTTGCACACAGTGATTCAGTTTCAGGTTAACGTCAACACAAACAAGTCAAGGAGAATCACGTAGACTTACTCGGCGTCCTCTGTTTTCTTCATCTTAGAGAGTGCTGCCTTCAACGATTCATTCACTTCTTCCCGACACGCCGCCACCATCAACCAAGACTTTCTCTTGTGCAACAAGACAACATAATTTGTCTGCTTCTCGGAATATTGTGTTTTTGCCATCCTCAGAATGCCGTATACCTGCCTCTTGATATGGTTGTCACTTTCGTTTTCTGTGATATTAACCAATGTATCTACAACCCCAGAGTTGACCAAAGTTTTGATCACATCCTGGTTGTCTGACCCCGCCATAACGAGGTAATAGACCAGATCAATCCAACACGACTGCATTCCAATAGAAGACGACATAATTCCAGGAGACAAAAGATTCATAATTCCTGAATCCATCACTTTGTCTCGGCATAAAGAAGAATGTGATTTTGATTTTGCGATGTTGATCAATATATCCAATGCCATGCAAACATTACCATCATTAGAAACTTCGTTCTCAATATAAGTTGCCATGTTTGATGCTACATCAGCAGCTACCACAGCGTTGACTATGGACTTCTTGTACTTTGTTCCATGAAGTATATATGTAAGAATCTTTATCGCACATGTAGGGATCTCTCTGTCTTCAGAATTTCTAAAATCGGTAAGGGCCGTCCAGCTTACAAGCAAGGAAATCAGCTCCAAATCAATGAAGTATTCAATCGAAGGCATATATTGGCCAGGGTGTATCATCTTACGGAGAAAATACAGATAATAATATTGGGGCCTCAAGAATTGGCTTTTCAACGTTGAGACAGCATGTTCCATGAGTTCAGTCTGTAGCACTTTGTCGCGGTATTCATCAGATGTCATAACTATCGTCGACAAAGCCCTGAGTGCGTTGATCCTCGTAGATTCATGCTTTTGGTTGATGATGACATCTTCAAGTATCGTGATGACACCTGCATAGACAGCTTCATTGACATATTCCTGCTTTTTTAGAAGAATAATTGTTACAATGCAGGTTGCATAAGAATCGATTCCCCATTTCTTTGCCGCTTTTACTAAATGAGCAGTTCCTCCTAAATCAACAAATTTCTGAAGTACATTGTGGTCTGTTTTACCCTTGCGCATCATGACATAGAGAAACGAGAGCCATTCTTTATATGATTGATTACTTTGCCTCAATGCAGAACTCGTCATTTTCAAAACCCCAGCCTCAAGCAGAAGAACCTTACAGTCTGCAAACTTATTTGCTGCATCTTTTAGAATAGATAATACTTGTGTGAATAGCATATCTTTGACTTTCATGGATTCAATCAAGGTACGGATTACACCAGAGTCAATCAGGGTTGGTATGATATCTGAGTCTTTGGTTATCAATGTATTGACTAGAGCGATCCATTTACTCCTTAACTCAACAGAATTGGCCTTAATACCCGATGGCAAAAGATCCATGATTCCTGCATCAATCATCTTGGCACGATGAGAAGAAGACAATTCGGCAATACGAGACAGAGCTGACAGATGGAGGACGCAAATATCCAAGTCGGATGTTCCTTTTTGCTTGAGAATATTGACTGAAATAGGAATGATATTGGCTTGCACCATTGTATTTGCAGTTGTGCTTGACATTTGCTCTTTCAGCAAAAGGGCAAAGAAATGGTACGCAGCGGTCCGAATGTCCCTGCCCAACTCGCTTTGGTCATCATATGCCATCAGGTTGACCAACGGACGAATATACTCTGTCCTAATACGGTCAACTGAAGACATGATTCTCTCGTGACGTCTTTCCAGTGACAGCAGGATCAAACAATGACCTGAAAAAATAGAGTCGTCATCATCTAACCCTCCACGTAACCTATTGGTGACATCAGTCTGTAGTACTCGATCTCGACAATCATTGGAAGCTTTTGCAATGGTTGTCATGACAATCACAACGTTCGTCACCCTTCGCCCGATATTTATACCAACGCGATGCTGCTCAATCAAATTAGGAATTGCTTCAGATAAGATATCCGCATCAATATTGTTGATCATCGGTTTTGAGAGTACCACTGATAATATATCGATGATCTTGTTGTAAACTTGAGGAAACCACTTTATTCTCATTGACTTGACCAAAGATGAGACCGTTTCAGTATGGACAAACTCAAGCAGAATTGATCGCTTCTCACTATCCATGGCTAGCCCATGGATAAAATCAATGCAAGCATGGCTGAGATGACTAGAACTCATCACTTCTAAGACCCCGGACTTCAGCACTAACTTGCAGTAGTCTTGAGACATCTTTGCTATAACTGATATAGCAGAAACTGTAGACAACAAATGACTATGAATGGTTTCTGGTCTAAGAAACGACACCAAGTTGGGAACTCCATCTGCTTCCACGATTGACGCAATTAGATCGTCATTCTCATGCTGGATGATTTGAGAGAGAAAACAAACTCCTATACTCCGCGTATCGTCATTTGAATTTGATGCTATCAATTGAACAAGATATGGAATGACCCGCAAATCCCCTCTGTCATAAGTCTCAAGCACCAAATTATCTATGCTCTGCATGTGATCGAAATCATCATGGCTAAAAACACTGCTGCCTAAAGAGTTGTACATCAAAATAGTGGACAATATTTGCACTGACTTCATTCTAATATATACACCTTTGTTCTTCTTCTCAACGAAATCTATCAAGGTTGCAACAATACCTGACTCAGCCAACACTTGGATCGACGGGGAAGTACCAGGTAGTAGGAGTAGGGACACGTAATGATCACGAAGTTGTTCATCATGATTGCTCTTGATTTCAGACACAATCGTTTGAATGAAATCTATGTTTTCAAAGTGGAATAGTTCTGAGTCCACGTCCAGTTGTAGACCTAATTCAACACTAAAGTGCTCCCGTGCTTTCTCAGACAGTAGACAAGTGTACTTGGAAGCAGGGCCATGCCTTTCATTGATACAAAAGGATTTCATGACTGCTTCAGTCAACTCGGTTAACTCTAATGTTGAGGTGTCAAGCTTTGCATACTTGATTACAGCTTCAAGTTCTCTGAGTTGTGACTCGGAATAGTACACAATACGTAACGAGATTTCATCGTAGGACGTGCAGATGCCTTTGCCTAAAAGATTCAGCACACGTTCTTTTGAATGTAGTATGTCGTGTCCACCTGGTCGAAGTTCAAGATAGTGTTCCTAGAAGCAATGCAAGAAAGGGTTATGTCAATGGCAATGACTCAAAGCAAGAATGCCAACTCATGAGCTCACCAACTGCTCCTGTTCCAGGCACGCATCTAAATCAAATGATCTTTTAGAAAGAACTTGATCACGTGATGACCCCTCACACTCAAACCTAACAACAGATTTAATCGGGAAGCTTTTGCATGCATATTTACAGACCCGACACTCTTCATCAGCTGAGAAGCAACGCAATCCCCTAACAGACAAATTTTGTGACAATGCTCCTGATCGAAATGCCGCAGACAACGAATCAATGAGCCTTGAAATATTTTCTTGGCCAGAATCAAAATTACCACCATCAACAATAACTTTTGTATCTAAATATGGCAGCAATGCCACAACTGGCAGCAATGCCACAACACTCTCATCTTCTTCACTGTCTATTATTTTGTGTGTTGTCCCGAAAAATACACGTTCCAATTTGACAAAGTTATTGGATAGAAAAGGCGCTGCCCTCA
>JALLPH010001945.1:0-16062 GCA_036939855.1 Cyclotella choctawhatcheeana | reverse complement strand
ATTAAATATTGGATATTGCAATATATTGATATTGCAATCAATATGGTCCCAGGTCAGCTCTCAATGCCAAAGAGAATGATGCCCTGGACTCGGAACTGGTTTGCTAACACACCATGGCTATTAAATAAATTCTCCCGCAGACACTGCCTTTTGTCTTTTTATTTGTGTTATCGTACAGTATTTCTGTTCATCATCCATTTCTTTTACGACGCCTATGCACTGAAACAGTCTTCGTTACTCTTCCATACCATCGTCATCTTCATCATCTTTATCTTTAAACATATCTTCTTCCAGCCGCTTTAATCTCTCCTTATCAGCTTTAACCTCTGGCATGGCGATTTCAAGTTGTTCCAAGACATAATCACACTGTTCGGAAAGAGTATTACATGCATCCTTTAACGCATCAATAGCTGTAAGCTTTCCCGACGACATCATTTCCCCAACTATCTCTTCATCATCACTATCCCCATCACTTGATTTATTTTTCTTACAGTCAGGATTGGTCTGTACTCGTATATGGACGACCGGTTCACTCGGATGGGGGACGCAGTACCCGGCGAAATTGACACGCGTGTCATTTAGTAGGACATGCCGCAGTGCGTTGCCGAGTGTGTGATCTTCATCGCCTAGAACAAACGTCCGCGAGGTCGGTGGGCCTGTGCCGCGGAGTTCAAAAGCTGCTTCAGCTCGTTTTATTTTCACTTCGTTTACGCTCATCTTTTAGAGCACAGTAGTTGATGGTTGCAGTGTGAGATGTGGGATCTGGGCTGATCTGGGTATGGGATCTGGTGGATGTGATATGTGATAGATGATAGATAGGCGATGGCGCCAAAAAGTGAATCTTCGTTCTCATTCACCAGCGACGACGTTTTGAACAACAGAAAACAAAGCAGAGAGGAGAAGACCACCACCAACATCCACCATGGGCCAAGCATTCTCCCTTCCTGTCAAACTAGCATCTACAACTTTAACATTTTATCGTGGATTTTTCCACTACCTCATCGGATCCGGACGACATGCACCATATCTTACCTCCATTCCGTCATATCTCCAGTCTGCCAATTCTAACAGAGACATCACGCAAAGCAGCTCATCGTCCACCATCAAGAACTTTCAATCCAGTTCGTTGTTCATGCAACATGCCCGTGTTCACTTGTACACGCTCGCTTCTGAATTCTATATGTATCACAAACCACACTATCGCAAGCCTTCTTACAGACAAGATCTGATGGATAATCTATCCAACGTGGCCATTCCAGGTACGGGCATTTCTCTCAAATACTTTGTATGGAACAGGTTACTCGCCTTGGGCTATGTGCTGGGAGCCTATCCAACAGTCAGTTTGATAGCTTCTCTCCATCTATGGATTAAAACACGCTTTGCATCCAGCGTATCTCAAGAATACGCCGTTAGACTATTGGCCCCAGATGATTGGTTTAGCTACTGGCGAATGAACTCTAAAATTGCTGGCTTGCATGCTTTATTAAACGATGTGCCTGCTGGTTATGAAATGGAGAATAAGTGGAGCTTTCTAGAAAAGGGTAATGAACGCGGAGTACCCATCAGTCCTTACCTAAAATGTGACGGCATAGTCGTCAAACATCGCAATGAAGAAGGCGGCATGGGCATACACTTTTACAAGAACGCCACTGTGGGAGGCGATTGGATTATTCAAGAGAGAATCTACAACGGGGAATGGGTTACCAAGCATTTACCCGAGAATGCGCCATTGAGCACATTTCGAGTCATAACACAGTCAAGGGGGGCAATAGACGTGAGTAAAACGTGCAAAGAGGAGGATGTTAAGGCCTTGAGCTGCGTATTTCGGGCAGGGAGAGCCAATGCAGCGACAGATCACGACGCAGTAATGTTTGATGTGGATGTCAAGACTGGTAAAATATTGGGTGGGACTTCAAGTGCTCATTGGTACAAGCTCGGACTTTGGAATGTCTTACCTGGCAGGTCTATCTGGCGAAGTCAAGACCATGCCATTATTTCTCACCCTGATGTAAATATCACCGTGACCGGAGAGACAGTACCTGATATTCGAGGCATGCTGCAATTGGTAGAGAAGTCTCATTGGAAAATGTGCCCAGATGTCCCCTTAGTAGGTTGGGGTAAGTTTTCATGTTGGGGTGTTGGCCATGGTTCTTGAAAGTGAAACCACAATATCTCTAACCGAATCTTCCCCGCTTCCCTCTTTCAACCTCTTCCTTCCCTAGATGTGGTACTTAGCTCATCGAAGAACCTGCCCGTTTGTTTGCTGGAGGTAAATCTGAGCTGTAACTTCTTTAGGGGAAGTTTTGATAGGCAGTTATACATGGATTTTTGCGAAGACATGGTTGCAAAGATGCAAGAGATGAGATTGAAGGCAGATCAAGAAGGGAAGAAATTCAAATGATAGCATGAGAATCGAAGTCACAATAATGAATCCAAGGATGTTATTGTTGAGCCACATTATTCTCTAAACCAATTTTAGCTTCGTACAAATTATTCACTTGCTTGAGGTTAAGCTTATTTGTCTCTTTGTTCTAACCAAGATATTGAGACTAGCCACTGTGAAGAACAAATGGCAAAAAATTCTAGTTTGGAATAATCATACCTCTAACTTCATATTCTGGCTCTGGAAGCAATCATGTTAACAATGACAGTTGTTTGACCACAGCGGATTGCAGGCCCCATGTGTCATTGGTGATCAGCTGATATTATAGAAGAAACATACTACACTAAGGAGAAATAAAGATGGACCAATTTTAAGTATAATAAACATATCATATGATATACGATATCATCAGTTGCCGACTGGTTTATAATATGAGCTGTATTAGGTCTAGAGATAGATCTAGATAGATCTAACATATATGCATAGTAAGCGGGAAATAGCATGCACTTCATATTTGATAAGATTTTTAGAAGAAATCAGTCACTTTATTGCTTCATATAAATATAATGAAGCCAGAAACTGGAAGATATGGGAAAGTACTAGTCCTACATCTTGTAGTTGCTAGAGAACTAGTGGCTAATGGGTGGTCAATCAGCTGAATCGTAATCGTAATACTCTTTACTCTTAATAATTCCAACTGAAACTGAAGGCTTGTCAAAAGTGCTGAGACGTACAACTTATGTTGGTTTATGCCAATGTAATATTACCATATCATGCACAAAGGTGGCACTGACAAATGACCAGAGAATCATTATCTCCAGGACCAACATAAGCAGAAGAGAGCAGAAGGGACCAGTTTCTCATTCTCTTTCCTTATTTCTCATATGCTGTAGGATTTTTTCTCATATGCTGTAGGATTTGGATTTTTATTTTTTCAGCGCAATTTACCAACTTCTCCTTTGTGCTCATTTAGACGTACTATTCTGTGCTGCTCCCAACAATGTGGCCTTGACACTACCACCACCCAAGATAACAATGACAATGCTACTACTATTGACGATGAAGATGATGTTCCTGTTCCATTCTATGCCGTATTACCCACCAACCGAGCAACCCATACATCCACTCTTCTGGATTTGCTGCTGCTCTTACATATGGGTGGACCAAGTGAAAGTATTGAGATGATGAGTGATGAGGATAAGGACATGCACCCCCCCCCCCTCTCACCTCACCTCTCCCACCTCCCACCTCTCAGCTCTCAGCGCTTTTATCGCGCGCGCCAAATCATTGCGTGTTATTTTTTCTTCTTTCACATTCTCAATTCTCACACAAACACTTTCCACTTCGATCGATCGCTCTCGACTATCGACACCCAACACCCAAACCCCAAGCCCAACCATGACCGCCGACGAACGTAGCAACGAATTACTAACCACAGAAGATCCCTCATCGATTCATTTCACCAACAACACCGATCGCCCAACCTTCTCCCTAGCATTACCCACCGACAGTCAATCACTGAGCGATCAACAATGCTACGTCCGTACGCACCTCGTCGAACTATTCCTAGCCTCGGAGTCCGACGTCTCGGCTCGTCGCGGAAGGCAGAACATAAACCTGAATCAAGTAGGATTACGTTGCGTTTATTGTGCTAAACTCAAACTATGCGATCGAGCCAAACGATCTGTGGCTTATCCATCTACCATATCGAGAATCTATCAGAGTGTGATGGATATGAAACGATTTCTTCACTTTGAGAACTGTACAGCAATCCCCGGTACAGTGCTTAGGTTATACAAGAGTTTAGATACAACAACAAAAGCTGGAGAAAATCCCCAGATTTATTGGGATAAGAGCGCGAGGGAATTGGGATTGGTGGATATCGAGGGATGTGGGATTGTATTGAGGGATAGGGGCATTTTGGCACTGAAAGCGAAAGCACAACAAAACGCAATACCACGTTGCACACACAATATGGTCCATGCTGCCCCGACCTCCCGAGCAAAAAGGTGCATCCGCCGTATTCGATCCAAACTTGGACCTAGATCACCTCGATACCAAGCCTTTCTCAATCTCTTGCATGAATACACTGCATCCAATGACATTTTAATTGCCCGACAAATGAAGGAATGTTTGAGAGGGCATAGTTGCTTAGAGCAAGAGTTTGCGGCATTTCTACCTCGAGAGTTGGTGGAGAGTAGTGAAAGTGATGATGAATCTATGAGTGATGACAAATCTGAAGTTGAGATTGACATATCGGAAGTTCACTCGAATGAGGAAATTGAGATTGAAGAAGAGCAGGACCTGAATATTTATGAAGATTATGAGATTGTAGAGATATCTGAAGATGAAGCCGGGTTATCTCTTGATGGAGAATGCGCTTCAGGTTACAAGGATGATGTTTTGAATTACAGCAATATCAATAAGAGAAAAACAGCAGATAGAACTTCCAAATTGAATAGCGCATTCGTTCTTCATGATGAACGCAAAGCAAATAATCTCATTCTGACAACAACTTGCATTCCTCAAGTCCAACAAACAAATGTGGTAAAATCTTGGAATGTGGAGGCAAAGCAGTCCCCTTGTGGTATCTATACAAGTAGTCATTCAATACCTGTCACCAATATCGAGCATTACAATCCAGAGTCGGATGCTTGTGCTCACAATAAGAGAAGTAAACGGTATTGGTCGCCCGAGGAAGACAAATTACTCTTGTCTTTTTGCGAAAATGGTAAAAGTTGGAAAGAAATTGCAGCATCTATGTCTGAGAGGACCGTCAAACAATGCAGAGAAAGGATTCGCCTTTTGAAACATCCTGGCTTCGGAAGTGAAAAAGTATGGACAAGTGAGACTGTTTGCTAGCTATAAACTGAACATCATTCCTGTGTGCTCATTCTCACAATATTTGTATCATCAAAATCAGGCAACGATAACAAGATACTTTTAGAGCTTCATAACCAACACGGTAACAAGTGGACAACAATTGCAGCTTCCATTCCCGGGAAGACTCCAACTGATGTGAAGAACCGTTGGTGGAGTCAACACAGGTCTCGAGAAAGAGCACATAAGAATAAGGAAACAACAGATGTGTTAGAATTGAGAAACAAGAATCACAAGATTGAGCATTACAATCCGGTATGAGTAGTTTGGTATTCGAGTTTTATTGTTGTGCCCTAGTTTGTTGCGTTCATCATTTTCATATCATGCACTCCATAAATATTATACATAACTAAATCAGATACCATTATAGATGCTGTCTAGATACTGGTTTGTCATATTACACAGTCATAGCATGGTACTTGGTACAACCCACCTCACGACTCTCCTATGGTCGAGCTGGCATGCACTGGCCTGCACTGGCCCCCCACAATCATATTACAACAATAGTTACATTGAACAACAGATATTTATCACATTTCTGGCAAAGAATCTCTGTACCTCACTGCTCCTTGAATGCCCAGTGTTTCCATTCCATTTGCCAAGCCACTCACTGCTGTTTCAGCGGGAACCGGCGGAGGAGATTGCATAGGCATGTCCACAATATGACCACCTCCAACGACTCGATTTGCATCCATTAGTACCTTAGCGGCATCAACATAACATCTTCCGCTGCTACTAATTTCTTTGTCAAACTCTTTGGAACTCCAAATCCTCGCCACCTTGGCGCTGTATTCCATTTGAACTCTCCCAAACTCAACCATCGTGGCATGCATCATGGTACCATTCTCGTACCTAAATCGATCAAATTCACGCAAGACACGTTCTGACACATCATCATAATTTCGCTTAGCATTTTCTACTTCCAACTCGGCCTTGGAGAGAGATGACTCGGCGCCCATCACCTTGCTTTCCATTCCTTGGGTGATTCGATATTTGTGCAATGCTCCTTTCTTATTGTCAACATTGGAAAGTGCAGTAGAGTATGTGATGCGCCTGTTGGATCGTTTGGTGAGTGCCAATTTCGCCGCGTGTATCATTTTTAAGTGATCACGTAAAGGTAAGAGGAAGTCAACAAGCAATGTTTGATGATGCTTCTGTTGCAGAGCAGAGAGTGCATCAGCTGTTTGGGAGGTTGTGTGGAATGTCTGCCCAACGGTTGATCCTGTGTCTTGATTCAACCGATTGCCAATAAAATCATCAACATGTGCCACAGCATCACAACTCAAGCCAAATTCCATCGAGATAGTTGCCTCCTGTGCCAAGCTTTTGACCATATACTCTGCCTGCATTTCTACGCGCCTTAACCCGTTCTCCAAGGCAGTCACATAGTGATCCATTTCATCAAACAATGGATCCAATGGGGATCTATGCAAAGTACCTGACAGACAAGTCTTTTTATCCTTGATCCATTTCTTAATCGTACTTTTTTTACTAGTCTTGGGTGTGGTGTGCACCACCTCCTCTTCCTCCACGTCGGCTTCGCTATCGAATTCTTCGCCCTTTTTGACTCTCCTCCATGAGGCATCATCAAAGAAACTCTTAAGTACGCCACACGTTCGCAATTCCGGATTTATTGTTAGCCGTCTCATGAACAATTCAAGACCCCATCGTCTTTCTTCGCAGGATGTTGCAGAGAAACGATCTTTTAGAAACTTGTCTGGCAATGGAGGCAATACCGTGCCGGGTTTTTCCTTCGCAAGCAGGTTGTAGAGTGTGACGAAGGATGAGTATCGGTGCTGCGTGGATGATGGATGGGACAGGAAAGGCTCTTCTGCGGAGTGTTCGCTTTCATTCTTTTCGAGTTCGGGATCGTAAGCGACGCGATAGAGGGTATATTTCCCTTTCAGCCCTTCGTTGAATGTGACGGGATCAGAGACGGTGATGTACGAGACAGATTTCGTGGGATGAGGTTTGATTTGAGGTGAGAAAGAAGTATAATCCACTACTGAAACTGGGTTCGGTTCCGAGTCGGAGACGGACAAGGAATGGCTTCGATTATTCATATCGATAGCTGTTTGATCGATGACTTCTTCCGTGCGGAGGTCTGTACTCATGTTACTGTTCGGTGCCATCTCCGATGCCAATCTGCTACTTATCTCGAAGTTAGTTTTGGACTTTGACAACTGCTTCGGGCTTCGATCCGTCGTGCTTGTTTGTTTTGTTGCTTCTTGTTGCTTCACCCAGCTTTTCAGCATTCAGCGTTCATATCAGGGGGCTTCTTCAGTGGGAGAGGGAGATGAGGCCCGCCTCCGCTCCTTCAGAGTGAGTAGTGAGAGTACTGTGACACCTGTTCATGTAGGAATCAGTACATAATACTTATATATCTACGTAACCGGCCAAAATCCTTTCCCGCCCTTTCCCCTTAAGATCGGAAAAAATGGGAACTGATGGGAATGAGAGATGTTCGACAATATTTTAGGTGGTCGACGAAAAGTTGGTTATGTATTGAAAGCCATAATGGGTAAATGCGAAAGAGAGGAGCCCCATCCCCAAATACAAAACTGTGTGTGGTGTAAAGTGTGGGAAGATGAGAGAAGTCAGTCACCAAGCATTCAAGCAACCAGAGTCATAAGAGATTGATAATAGATACAACCATGCGTCTGCGCTTGGCTCTATTATTGGCTTTGGCCGAGACGTCAAATACTACCGGCAGACCTCATAGCATCGAAAAGGGTCGAAATTTACGTGTTGATAGAAATCTTCATTCACACCTGTCACCTTATCAAACACAAGACAAACTATCACGTCGACATAAATCCAAGCTTGCTCGAGATGATCACGGCGAGCGAGATTCGTTCATCCCAATCGATGAGCGAGCCAATTACGAATACTCACAAACTATCGATGGAGTAGAAGTGAATGTTAACGTTAATGTCAATGTAGAAGTCAATACTGGTGGCTCAGGTTCAATTCCATCTCCTACATCCTCACCCACGACCGAATGCTTAAGATGGGATATATCGTACGTAACTGAGATGAAGAATCAATACTTCAAGTATCAATACTACGGAAAAAGTGGCAAGAGTAGCAAATCGGGGAGTAAGAGTGGGAAGAGTGAAGGAAAGAGCAGTAAAAGTGAAGGCAAGTCTGGCAAGAGTAAGGCGGAGAAGATTATGATGAAACAGGTAGAGGTACAGAAAGAGGTCAAGACTTGTATTGAGAGGCGGACTCCTAACCCAACAATTGCTCCTACAATGGTTCAGCTGATTACAGCAAGTCCTACGGAACGTATAAGTACGCCACGTCCAAGTGAAATGGTTGAGACTGTAAGTTTCACAATTTCTATTCCTGCCTTCTATTATGGTTTCATATTTGGATCTCATTATATTATTGTCACTTTGCATTTTCCTAAAGCCACAAACGCGTCCAACTCCCATCCCCACCATGATCAATATCACTCCAGATCCTGTGGGAATTACTTACCCTCCTACTGACAATGTTGATACTCTAGCACCATCATTGGTTATCATTTCCACACCTACACCAGTCATGGCTTCGGTCTTTCCTACACCTGCAGGCGATGCCACGTTGCCTCCTATAAAAACGTCACCGCCCGTAACTAAAACTCCAACCCTCGACGTTACACCTTTACCTACAGATCCTCCAATTAGCACTCCTAAGCCTACTTTACCAGCTGGAGTCACAGCTGCACCAGTTTCACCTACGGAGCCTCCCACAACTGCAGAGCCTACAACGCTATCACCGCAAACTGGTCCATTGCCAACGGCACCCCCTCAGTCTGGAGCACTGCCCACATTTCCTCCCGTAGCAAATATCGGTGAATTGTCTTGGGACTTTGAAAGTGGCGTATTTCCAGAACCTCCGTGGACAACAGATGGAGACGGTGTCTGGGCTATTGATCAGACCAATGTTGCCGATGGAGTATATTCAATCAAGTCTCCCGATTTTGAAACTGGATATATTGAAGGTTCTGGTGCTCTTGTCTCAAATGCCACGTTAACTCTAGATGATAGTTTTGCTGGTGGCACATTGAAGTTTCAAGCGTTGGCCAGGTAAGATGTGATATTGTCAATTGATCTCATGTGAATCATCCCCATTCACTCACATGACGCCATTCAATTTCAACAAAGCGTTCTACCTCCAAAAGACATTTTTGTATTGTACATTGATGGCGAAGAAGAAGCGCAACTTCTCAATACGCAGCAGTTTACTGAGGTTGTCCTTGAACTTAGTGAGGGGGCGCACACAATCGACTTTAGTTATCAATTCAATCCATTGCAGTTGCCGGACCTTCCGCCGTCTCCGCCAGAAAGGTTGGGTGCTGTTTGGATTGACACAGTTACAATCGAAGATTCCAGCTCAAGTTTGCCACCTCAGACGGCAAGCTTGCCGACATTACCGCCTCAATCAGGTGCTTTGCCTACACTTCCACCTCAGAGTGCTTCGGTACCCACTAATCCTCCACAAAGTGGTCTTCTACCGACGTTGCCGCCTCAGTCCGGAACAATACCGACAAATCCTCCCCAGAGTGGTGCTCTACCGACGCTGCCACCTCAGAGTGCTTCAGTACCGACAAACCCTCCCCAGAGTGGTGCGCTTCCGACGCTTCCGCCTCAGAGTGCTTTAGTACCGACAAATCCTCCCCAGAGTGGTGCTCTACCGACGCTTCCGCCTCAGAGTGCTGTAGTACCGACAAATCCTCCCCAGAGTGGTGCTCTACCTACGTTGCCGCCTCAATCAGGAACATTGCCGACAAACCCTCCCCAGAGTGGACCTTTACCTACACTGCCGCCAATAATATCTGATGGGACTTTGCAGCCTAGTATTGTGTCAAATGAAACCATAACTCTCGTACCAACTATATCTAACGGGACGATATCATCACTGTCACCTTCTATATCTACCCCAACTATCACATTTCCCCCACAGTCACCCGGAGAAGGACCAGCGGGCTCGTTGTATTACGAGGGCTTTGAGGATGGCACATTCCCAGTCGCTCCTTGGACCACGGAAGGGACAGTGCCATGGGAAATTGACACTGAACGTGTCAGAACAGGAGTGTACTCAATAAGGAGTGGGGCTCTTGATTTAACTGATCTCACAACAGAATATTCAAACTTGACTTTCACTACAAACTCTGATTGGCCTGATGGTACGATGATAATTTCAGCATTGGTTGGCACTCAAATACCGATAGACGAATTGACGTATTACGTTGACGGAGAAACCCGAGGGAAACTGACAGCAGCTTCTGAATGGCAGCAGTTGCGTATTTCTCTTCCTCCAGGGCAGCATACTATTCTTTTCTCCTATGTTTCTAATGGCTTCGGCCTTGAAGAGTTGCCACCAGCGGAACCTGGCCATATTGAAGCTGTGTTCTTTGATAATGTTTATTTTATTCCCAGTGGAGTCACCGCGGCCCCGACTGATCTCATCGACAGTCCAGTTGCCGCGCCTTCGTCGCTACCGCCACAGAATGGCTTCATTACTTCATCTCCTACTCTCCCAGAAGGCAATGTGCTACTCTACGACTTTGAAAGTGGTGTCTTTCCAGAATCTCCGTGGACGACGGAAGGAGACGGTGTCTGGGCTATTGATCAGACTAATGTTGCCGATGGAGTATATTCAATTAAGACTCCCGATTTTGATACCGGCTATGCAGGTGGTACTCTGAACTCAAATGCCACGTTCACCCTAGATGATAGTTTTGCTGGTGGGGTCATGAAAGCTAAAGTGTACTCGAGGTGAGGCGTTACTCTGCACTTGAGATTGATGTTGAGATTATAATGTTAACTCATCAAATCACTTCTGTTCAAACAAAGCGTCCTACCTCCGAGAGACATTTTAGTAATATATATTGACAACGAAAATAGTGCACAACTTGTGAACACCGACGGTTTTATAGATGTTACGCTAGGACTGAGCCCAGGACCGCACACAATCGACTTTAGTTATGATTACAATCCATTTAATTTGCCACCGGAGGGGCTGGGCCAATCGCCGCCTGAACGTTTGGGTGCAGCGTGGGTAGATTCGGTGACAATTGAGACAACAGGAATAGTCAAACGTCTATTTCACCAGCAGTCAGCTTCGGTCATATCAAAAAGTTATGAGAAGAAATACCGCCTCTTTCCCCGCAACTAATTACGGTGTAATTATGAATTCCTCCATCTCCCGGCCACCATAATTCATATTTGTGTTGAAAAGGAAGACGAGGTAAAGCCCTAAACGGTGTTCACTTGTGTCTGTTGTTCTTTTATTAAGTCTTCCGAGCACTCGTCTTCTTAATGTTAAACATTTTGTGCAGTATTACAACAATTATTAATGCTATCACTAATTATTATCTTGCAAAGCCCAGTATGTATGCTGAGGTGTCACCTGGGAAGTAATAGCGTACGATTTTTTCAAATTTGCCCTTTTCGCCAGTACGTACCGTGGGGTAATCTGGTTCACTATGGACAAGAGCATTTGAGTGATTCTCTTTCATTCTTAGGAAGTCAATAATCTTCCCAAAGCAGTAAGGGGAGTGCTCAATGAAAGTGACCGGGTAGCTGCTTCGTTCAAGATCTTTTATTTCCTTGGAGAGTAAAAGCACATGTCAGATACTGGATAACTGCCACAACATAATATGTACAGAGATAACATCCCAACTCACTTTCAATAATAAATACAGTACTCCCTTCTGCTTTACACCTAAGTCATCCAATCCTTCTTTTCCTAATGCAAGGAGCTGCGCTCCAGTTATTTTGTTCTCGCAAAAGCTTTCTACTATCTCTGGGGAGACTCCATCAACAGATGCTATCCAAGTCAATATCTGCTGATTATCCCATTTAGATACCGGAGGCTGAGATCCTTGACTTGTCCAAATCTTGTCATCGAATTGTCGAGCTAGCACAGATTCTTCGCAGCATTGAAGAGTGATTCGCCTCGTCGCCACTTCTGTTCCGCTTACATTCAAGAGGATGGTGTCCTTTTAGCGTGATGGCAGTAAGTTTACATGAGACAGAATTAGAGGTTGGAATTCGCTGTTGGATTGTTTCATACAGCATTAAACACTCACCTGGTTAGAACCGCCAGCAAAAACATCAATGAACTCCGCCTCGTCGGCAAACTGTTCTTCTAACACGGACATTTTTGATTGCGCGTTATATATCTGTTGCCATCGTGAAATAATTGCGTCGTTCACAGCCAGCGTGAATCTACTTTCATCCAGAGCTTTTTTAGTCAAATAGATCTCTGGCTTATGCTCTTTAGAGTTTACTTGGTATACCTCAAGCTCCCTTACATTACTAGATGTCATGTTACTTGCGAAGAAAGATGCGTTCAAGTAGACTTCTTTGTCATCTACAGCCACTGAGAGGGGGAAATTTCCTGCCGTAGCTTCACATGCACCAAAACAGGGTCCAAATCCTGTGCGGTTGAAGGCTGCAGCTTCTTCCCTTCTCAGTTTAGCTTTCACATGGTTCACTGCACCGCGATCGCCGCAAACTAGAAAGACAAAAGCCTTCGATGATCTAATTTCTGTGTTGTCGTCATTTGGGCTCCAACTTCCGTCCACAAACCCCCCAAATACTCTACCATTGGCATCATTTATAATTGTCAAAGTTGGACCTAGATTGGAACACTTTTTACGGAATGTAGTGTGTGAAAAACCATCGCGCGAGGCTCTATACAGCAGTCTCACACAGCCATTTACGTCCTCTTCTTTCAGCCACTTGAAGATCATGCCCCAATCTATCGCATTTGGTATGTATGTTAAGATTAAACCTGCTGTTTCAGAAGACATTTTAAGAACAATATAACATAGTACATACCGTTGATATTTGACAAAATCTAGACCCAGGTAATACTAGTTGAGATAAATAGAAGATTGCACAAGATTTTGCCTGCGTCAATCACCTCTCTTACCTTGCTATTGTCAAACAAAACGATCTCGTCCGTAATGCCAAATAGGTCGAGCTGGTGCCTAAGGATGTGGTTTAGCTCACTTTCAACATGTGGTGGCTCGGATGGGGAGTTCGGTGGAGAAATCACCAATTCATTTAGGTAGTCAACAATGGCTTGAAAACAAACAGGATTGACGTCAAGAAAGATGCGTCCGCTGTTGTCACGCTGCAGTTTCTTATCCCAGCGGCCACTAAATAGTGCTTCTAACCGAGTCCCTTTCATTTGAGTTAGCGTAGACCGTCTAGCTGTGACAACTTTGCCACCGGCATTAATTTCTACCAGGTCTTCACCTGAGATTTCTTGTGTGCTCCCATTGATCTCGAGCGCCTTGGTCTTTTTAGCCTTCAAGTCCTTTGCACGTTGGTGTAAAAGTTCTTCTGCGTCGTCCAAACGCTGAAGTTCTCTCTTGAATTCCGCTTCGTGATTGGACCAGCAATCATCTAGCTTCTTCTTTGCAAGTTCGACGTCTTCCATTTTAGATTTGAGCAACTACTACTGGTAACGTTGTTGAGAGAACAGCAGAAGGAAAGTGAAAGTGATCTTCATGTCTTCATGAGTTGATGATTTTTGACGGAGAGATCGAGATCGGAGATCGGAGGGATACCTAAGTGTCTATCTCTACCTAGGTAGAAATACTGTATCTAATAGGTATGGATATCCCCTGATGAAATTGGAAGTTTATGTTGGTTTGTCAAAACAATTGTAAATCAAAGTTATCTAATTGGGGTATGATATTGTACCGTGATCTGTTGCGATGTGGCTCATGCTCTAGGTAACATCAGTCATTTATTATTTGTCAGGTTATTTGTCAGGAAACTTGCTTGTCAAACAAATCTATCGGACCTCTTTCGTCCACAAGCTTCACAAACGAAGTCAATCCTCTCATTGATTGCAATGCTATCAGTCCATACCAAACATGAACAAGAGTATCTCCATTTCCAGATAGAAATGTTTGTCCAACTACAGTGTACTCCAAAATGGCGAATATACTAATCCCAAAGAGTACACTCAAAGCCATTGATTTTGCCTGGTATACAAACTCTTCCGCTCCTTGAAGAACCCCATCTGCAGCGAAGACAAATGAATTCAGTGGTTGTGCAAAAATGACAATGGCCAGCAATTTGCCCAACTCTATTCTTGTACTCTGATCACCTGTGAAGAATTCTATCAAGAACCCGGATTCCGTGCCCAGCCATAAGATTAGTGATAAACCCAGCCCCAAAACTAGACCCCATTGAAACACTGTTGCACTTATTTGTTTCACAGCAGCAGCATCACCTCTACCAATTCCATCTGCCACCAACGCCTGGCTAGCAGTTGCTAGTGCATCGCAAAGAAAAGAGCAGAGTAGCCACATCTGCAAGGCAATTTGATGAGCTGAGACACTTGCCGAAGCAGCTCCTGTTACAGAAATACCATCTATCGACGTTGCTCTGGCCGCCATTGCAGCAGCAGAAGACATGGCTATTTGAAGAACAACGGATCGGAGAAAGACCGAAGAAGATGCCACTATCAATGGTTTAATTGCAGTCCATTCCGGCAATTCAAGTACTGGCGTAATTGACATTTTCTCTCCGGAAGAAGCTGGAGAAGCACTTGGCAATCTACCCGCAAGTACTCCAAGAAACGCCAAGGCAGCAATCCATTCAGCCACAGTGGTAGCAATACCCGCACCCATCGGACCCATCCCTAAGTTTGCCACCAACACCACGTCTAAAGCAAAATTCACTAAATTACTACCCACCAAAATGAGTGTAGGAGTTGCTGTGTCTAAATAACCTCTCATTATTCCATTGCTCGCTGAACAAATCAGTACTGCCGGAGAGGCTAATGCTCGAACACTTAAAAATTGCTCTGCATACATATCAGCTTGTGGGCCAGTCACTCCAGTACCCATTAGGGCCAACAGAGGTGTTTTGAATGTCAACAGAATAACTGCTAAGCAACTTCCTAATATAACTGCCAGAGTCAATGCCTGTCCGCCTACACGAACTGCACCACTCTCTTCTCCTGCGGCTCTTCGCCCTGCCACCAATGGAGCAGTTGCCGTAGCTAAAAAGTTGAATACGTAAAAGCTAAATACTAACAAGGATGCACTTGATCCCAATCCAGCTAATTGGAATGGATCAGTCGAGTGCCGTCCAACAAATGCTGTGTCGGCTATTGTCATTAATGGATCGATAGACAAAGATATTAATGCCGGAAGCGCCAAGAAAAGGATTTGACCAGTAATGGGAGCTTTGTCATCTTCACTTGTGTCATCGTCTGAAGAAGAAGATTCTAATGGTATTTGCTCTTCATCATTACATGCATCATATTTTTGGTTCATGTACTGCATTGTTAGTGGCAGTTTCGGAGTTGACATTGTAATGGTTCGAATGGGCACACTCCATGAATGACTGTGGAAAGGAACTGTAATTAGAAGAGCGGCCGGAAGAAATGCTGCCGCTGGTCTCATGGTCGCGTGAGGAAGAAAACGAAGAAGCAAGGAGAGGCGAGCGCGAGAGGAGATAGATAGTAGGAGAAGGCGGGAAATTTGGCGGCGAGTACGGGATAAGATTTTCTAGAGGATGTTTGAGTTAGCTGGTGCAGGCTGGTGCTGATGTGCGTGATTGGAGGTAGAATTTGATATTCAAGTTGATTCAAGAGGCATTGCATTGGACTGTAGGAAGTTAAAAGGAATCCTATTCACATCAAGATTGACTTGTTGTGGCTGAACTGTAACCTACTGTAACAAGCAACACATTATTTGATCGAGCCCAATCTCTCAATCAGCCCTAGGAACAATATTATTTTTATTTATTGCAGCTACTTTGCAATATATTTTATTG
>JALLPH010001944.1:0-11979 GCA_036939855.1 Cyclotella choctawhatcheeana | reverse complement strand
GCCAGCCCGCCAAAACCAAAACTGGCAAATTTGCACGTTTGCACTAACATTTTTGCGCGCCTGTGCGCTGTGCGTAGGTAAGTAGATATTATGCCTTAGAGCGACTATCTATCTACCATCTACCATCATCACACATCACACCAAAGTCTCGGTGTATCCTAAATCCTAAACCAGCCCACACAAACATCAGGGCAAACATCAAACAACTGCATCTGCCTCTCTACAAACTTACTCTAGATAATTGATTCTATTCCCAAGCGTATTACCTAGGATGATCGAAGAAAACAAAACAAACTCAGTTGATGAATCCATCCCCTATAGAGGATTCTCCAAAGATTCGGCTGATGGTGCACTCGCTCCTCCATCCACGCCAGTGTTATCGTATCCATCTCCAACACCCGTAAAGGCGACGCCTTTGACACTGAAAACGCGGCTTATGAACCTCGTGAGTCCTAGACAAACGGATATCAATCAATTAATTAGAAAATTAGAGGTACAATTCGAAGAATTGCAGATGGAGGTGTTAAAGTATCAGTACAGCAAAAAGACAGGTAAGCTGTGTTTCCTCTATATTTCAGCGATGTGATCCCAGTCGTTCAGATTTACATTGTGAATGAATCCTTAATTTTAATTTACAAGCAGAGGAAGAGCCGTCTCAGGACCCGGACCATCCTGTAAACTCATCGCAAATCTCCCACGAGATTCACTACGTTGGCCGTTCTGCATTAGATTCCAGCATCATTCAACTTTCAACATTCCTTGTTACTCACGATATGTTCGGGGCAATCACTGAGGTGATTACGAGTACTACTTTAAAATGCATTTTCATCTATAATAGCTAATTCATTCTTCTTTACTATGTATTTTCATTTTAGCTCTGGCTCTCCAACAATCAAATCTCTGACTCTGGGGCTGAATCTTTAGCTCATTATTTAGAAATGCCTCGATGCCCTATTCAAGAACTATGGTTGGGACAGAATGCAATAGGCCCCAATGGAGTCGCTTTGATCTCTGCAGCATTGAGCTCAAATAAGAGGAGTAAGTTAAAATGTTTGGGATTGAACCAAAATCCAATAGAGAATGCTGGTGCTGGCTGTTTGGCTCAGATGTTAAGGAAGAACCATACATTGATTACTGTGGATGTTCACGGATGCACATTTGATACAAATACTTCATATGTTGAGGAGACATACGGATGCAAAGTCATCAAGATGAGTGATGGAAAGGAGTATGTTGCGCGAGTGGATACTTCTACTGCTGAAGAACGTGGCGGATACGTAACGGATCAGAGATTACTGGATGCAATTGCTACATTTTCGGCATTTAATAAGATCAATCCTACAAGAGAGCAGGCCATAAGTGGACTAACTTTGCGAAACAAAAGAGCTAACAGAGCTAAAGCAGAGGCGCAACAGGATAGCGGCTTTACAAATGCTAATGAAGAAGAGGAAGATACAATGATGACGTCTTTTATATCCCAACTCAGTTCTCAGCCACTCGCAGAACAATTGACAGATGAAGAAAAGAGTAGGTGGAAAGATTGTGAATGGCAAAGCTTATATGTCGAAATTGAGAGAGCGCGGGTTGCACGATCGCGTTTGGCCGATCGACTAGAGATACGTAGTAGTGACTCTATTGAAAACTTTGGCATCGAACCTGATGATGAGAATAAGCGTGATGATGTGGTAGAGGAAGACGAAGAAGAGATTATTGGACAGCTTGGTGCAGAAAAAGAAGAAAGAGTGAGTTATTGGACGCTGAGATTTGACTTGCTTTGTCTTTGCAGGAAATGACTGATAATAATATCTTGTTGGTTCAGCTGGGAAGAGATCTTGATGATGAAATAGTTAGGTGAGAAATCGCGCCATCTATCAAAGTGTTTTTTCTAATTGCTACTTAATTCTCGTGTCTTTCAGCACTGAATCTAGATCTCAACGAGATCTAAAAATTGGCATTTCTGGGTCGTCCTTTCTATCAGGTGAAAATAGGGCGGTAAAGAAAAGTGAATGCAAAAGTGCGTTGCAAGACACAGAAAGCGGTAATAAAACAAGTGTGCGAGATGAAGTAGACCTCGGAGACGCCACAGGAGGTACAGACGAAGCTGATGTGAAGTTTGTTTGAGGTCATATTCATATTACCAAAATGTCACTGTGGGAAAATTTAAGTTTTGGTGGAATAAGCTCTATTTTAATGTGTTCAAACAGAAGTATTAGTCAAGTATCTTAATCAACAAACGACGTCGGGTACTACAGCATTCCCGCCATGCTAGACTTTGAGTAGCACTGAACAGAGGGTCGCCTTGGTTCAGTTTACAATACGTTGGCTTAGATGCACACAACGCATGCATCCGATACGGATGAACAAGAGGGTCACAGTAGATTTCTCTAGCGTTGAGATTGATCTTTTTGCGTGCAGACATCTCACGGAATAATTCACGTTTATTGGCGACGTCGACTTCAATGAGCTTCAATTGAGCCAATTTGGTTCTTGGCATTACATACTCATGCAAAAGGGGGTCATATGTAGCAAGTCTTGCAGAGAGTGAGTTGCTCTTGTTCCTCTTGACTAGACGTTCATGCAATGCCAAGTTATGAGTCACATCTGCAACGTTATCACTATTGATTTGATGATACCTTTGAACTTCATCGAAAAGAGGATCACCAGTACCATAACGCATTTCTCCGTGAGTGAACGAAAACGTGCATTTCTTCATTTCTTCATTGTGCGGCACTTGCTCGAGTCCTGACATTACTTCCAACAGGAGTGGGTCTCCATGACCTTGTAATACAGTAGCCATTTGCTTGTCTTGGTTTGGTATTCTAATTATTGAATAGTATTATGTTGCTTGATTGTTCTTTTGGTTTTTATGACAGCCTCTCAACCCAATAAATGTCATGTAAGACGTGCACCAGGGCAAACCATGGTGCTGCTATGTTAGCGTTCTCGTTCTGACAACAAAATCATGTCGTAAATGTCTCATCACAAATGAACCTAACAAATGAAAATGGTACACTATACACTGTAGAATAAAGTACAATGAGACATGACAGTTAAATAAAAGTATCTGTTTATTTTTATTCGAAGATCAAACAAATGTAGCATAATTTCAAGCATACAAATGCCCCAATAATCGTGGAATAATGTCCTCTTTACTCTTGAGTAGGGCTCAATTCGATTCACCATTCACAACTGGAAACTTGTTACAAGATAGGTCCGGGAAAGACTTCTTGCTCCCTTCAATGACCACCTTGGCCGCAGAAGATGCTTCTGCAGATTCCAAGTCTATCTCAGTGTGGTCCTTAAACATACGGGCAGCTGCGAGTACTCCACTGTTGAAGCCGTGATGGAAGTCTCCATCCATGCTATGGAGTTTGTCGATTTCGTCTTTGTGCTTCTCTGAGTGATCAAGCCATTTAGAAGCAGGATGAGTTGGGAAACGAGCTATGAAAGAAGGTACAAAGTACTCCCATGAGTTTGCAGTATGTTTGCATAGATAGTTCTATCAAATCAATCAGATGTCCCGATTTCAGGACTTCAAGAAAACTTACTCCTATTTCTAGCGTACCATACCAATTCATAACTCTTTGTCAGCTTCTCCGTCGCGGTATCTTTAACTGCATTGATTGCTGCTTTGAGCACTTTATTTTGGGTTCTTAAGAATTTAACTTCGTCTAGGAGATCCTTGTGTGTGGGAGACTCGTGTGAAGACACCATACGTTTCAACTCGGCGGCAGGAGTTTTTGCTGTATGTAAGAACGATAATATAACTAGAAAGTGAGCAAGAATCCAATCCCAATCATTCCAAAAAAGAGTTATCATGATTGTATAATTCCAAGGATTAGCACAAATGACAAATACCAGCTCTATGAAAACAAAGAAGACATCGAACAATCAATCGAAATTCATCTGTAGACTTACATGGTTTTTTCGATGTGGTAGGAGAATGTGTTGATACAACCATGATGACGATGTTTGATGTGCTACGATTGAATCGGAGGTTGAAAAGGCAGGAAATTGTGAGACCCCACAAAATATTATTTTTTATCTCTTGAAAAACAGGTGTCATCAATTCTTCCAACTTGATTCCGTGAAGTTGAGGAGTTCGCAAGGATACTCTTCTCACATGGCAAGAGTTGCAAGTACAATTTTTATGCATAGGAATCAGTATATATGAAGAAGACTCATCCGACCCGCACGGGACTTCACGAAAAGATACTCTTTAATCTGGGACAAGTGTCAAAGGTGATTGAAATGATAGGAGTGGCCACACTAACCATAATTAGAGGTCATCTTGGGTCATCTGGGTTTTTTCTTGCATTTTTAGGTCCTGTATCGGGGTCATGGTCAGGTGAGGGTCCCAGAATTCGGGCAATTGGGAGTCTGTTTATGGGGTGAGTTTTGGACCAAATAACCTCTAGGCGCAGGCATACACAATCCACCCGATCAAAACCAAATCAGAAAATTGTCACCTCCGCGCTCAACGCCTTCCGTCCCATCATAAATCCAAAACAACCATGGCGGAGAGGAGAGCAATCCTCCGCCGCCCCCCACGCCTCATGATCATGACAGAACCCACGCGTCCATCGTCCATCGCCCACGTGCATCATGGAGATTCGGCTGTTCCAGTTCATATGCGCTATGAGGCGCATGATGGATCCACTTCATTTCAGCCTGTCGAGAGCGAGAAGTGCTCTTCTGCTTCTGTCGAGGACACGCCTGCTCCTCCAAACAAGACGACTGCTGCCCCTCCTTCCGTGCCTCCTGCCTCCCAATCCATACAAGAAGCGTTAGCCATCTACTCCGGCTGCTCCAGCTGATACACCATCTGCATCTGCTGCTCCGGCTTCCAACACTAGCAAATCATCAAGTGAGAAGACACCATCCGCGTCGTCATCTAAGAAATCAAAGAAAACACCAAAGAGCAAGCCTACGCCGGCGTCATCTACCACAAATCGAAACGCCTGCCTTATAACTGGCTTCCATAAATGGAGCAGAGACCCACTCTACAGTCTATCCACCGACATTGCTACGTCGGATAACTTACTTCGAGAATATGAAGACAACTTCTCCACACAGATCACTCATCGATTTAAACAAGAGAACCAAACCTCTGCTAAGTTTCTTGCCTCATTGGGTTCCAACCCACGAACTCGCTTGGCTGCACACTCCACGCCCGTACCTACTGCAGAGACAAAAGAAGATATCACTGACTCCAGTGACATGAGGAGGCTCTCTCGTCTCCATTGGAAGGATGTCATCAAACTAAGAACTGGACAGCGTCTTAAGCTGTACATAACTCAAGACGCTGCACATGATACGAAGAATTGGTGGCTGGACACCTTCACTCATGCCATACGTGTCTTAAAATAACTAAAGCCACAATACTTCAACAAGACTCATATGTACTGCTTCGACGTGGTGATATGCCTATTTTCAAGGGCGATGTTTCATCAGGCTTCCTTTCAACATTGTTTAACCGTGGAGAAGGATTCACGCTTTCGTTTGACGGTATAGACGATTTTACACTGTCTGTGGCTTGGAAGAAAATGCTCTATTGTAGTGACAGCTTCATGCTATTCTCACCACCATTGCCAAGAAATCGTCTCTACTCATCATTGTTCCATGATGTAGAGACACTCTCTTCGTTGCGCGAGATATTTTATAGAGTGTCTCTTGAAACTGCCGGAGACTATTCTGCGTCCTCGTCCCTAATGCTTGCATATCATAAAAAAGATCGTGATATTCTTCGAGGTATGCTCGATTCAGCGACTTCCTTGTCAGAATTGTGTTCTCATCATGAAGAAATCCCGGATGGAGAAACATCACTGATTGACGACATCGAAAAACGTTGCAAAGAGGCATTCACCTCTGCTGCTTGCGAATGGATGAACTATCAAGAGCCTCTTCTTAATGATGATGACTATCTTGAGTGGATATCTCGCGCCGAGACGAATTTTCCAATCTTGTGGTCAAACCTCTGCGCATTTCGGAATGTCAATGATAGGCAAAGCAAACATTTGGTTCTCCCAAAGAAGGTACAAGTTCTTCATCAACTGCTGAGCCAAATCCGTCAACGCTCTCCAGCAAAACTTAAATGGTGGGGACAGATAGAGTCTCTTGGTTTATTTGCTTGGGGAGTTGGACGGACCGCTCCGCTCTTGACACTTTGTCATATTTTGGTACTCATACTACTTCTGCAGCTACAAGAGACCGTTTACTTTCAGAACTCTTTGGACCAAATCATCACGAACGCCTCATAACCAGTTTGACTTCACTTGCCGTGATTGTTTTCGTCATCGATAATTACCAAGTTGGGCAACGTTTAAAGAATCAGCGGAGTGGCCATAGCATCAACTTCATGTCAGGTACAAACCAGATTGCAGAAAAGCCAAGGCTGTATGACAACCCAGAGTACAACAATGCCAAGCCCAAGTCTGAACTCCAATACAACTGCAACGAAACGTATCCTTCTCCTGATGGTATGGCACCATATGAGTCACTTGACTGGAAATCCCACGTAGCCTTCTTTACTAGTCATGCTTCGGCGTCATCTGCTCCAAGTCCTGACTTCACTGGGAAACGAGTATCTGAGTATTGGCATAGTCTACAGCTTGCAAACGAGCTTAAATGTATGCGTCGTGTATTTGTGGAAACCAAAGAGACTAATCGCTTCTTCCCGGAGAATTTAAACAAGAAAGACGTTATGGAGTTTAGGGAGATGTGTTCCAGCGACTCAATGTCTTAATTATTCCAGAGTTGCGGAGATTTTCAGCGCAATGCTGTATTGAAATGGAATCCCAAATCAGATGAGGTCACTCCATCAACTATTTTGGGAATGAACCCACTGGACGAGGCTCCATCGATGGAGACAGGTGCCATTGTTCTGAAACTGCTTCTTGATGCTGGGCTGATGAAACTTGATGATGAAAAATCATTTGTTGAGGGAGATTTGTCTAAGTTTGTCTTATTCTTTGGTGATTTGAAGACAGTGGACAGTATGAATTCGATTCATGATACAATACAAAAGTCAATGAACGGAAAGGGATTTACAGAATTGTCCGCACAGCTTGACGTATTTGAAAAGGCGTTGAGTAGAGTTATGGATCTTCCCGGTGACTGGCACGCTGGCCTTTCAATGTTGAACTCTATATACTTGCTGTTCTATGAGTCGCTGTTGGAGCCAATACAAAATGCACTTGAATGGAAACGTATTACGTTGTCACTGTTACGATGAATGCCTGACTCAATTTGAAGTGCTGTAAAGGAATAGTCATCAAATGAAACTATGAGATGGCACTCCGAAGTCTCACAATGACTACCAGCTCGTCCACGCCGTTGAATTAGAGAATGCATGTCTCGTGGTAGTTGAGAAAGCACCAACATTAACAAATGAGGATGATCCAATCCAGTATCTGAAGCAGAAGTTCCAAATAATCCGCGAACATTGTACTTCGTAGTTGTAGATGTTGAGATCTTGCAGAAGGCGTTGGTCAAGTAGAATTTTTCATGAGGAGACAAAGAACCATGAACCAAAACAATATCTGTGAGGCTCCGAGCACCATTTAAAATATCTTCCGTGTGAGAATACAGCTTAGAAGCCATAGCTGCGGTGTTTGAGAATACAGCGAAAGCAGCTTCATCGTTGTTTTTCACAAATTTCAGTATCCGGCCTGATGTGCTGGTAGTGAAGACGGACGATACTTCCATTGTCATGTTAATATGGCGTTGACGAAAACTGGACGCAGGTGACCAAACACGGTTCTCGCGGGCAAGTGTCACCCCAGACATCTCCTCAAAAGCCTTGATGTTATTCGGAGAACACGTAGCGGTACATGCGATCATGTAAGGAGATGTTTTGCGCTTCATCAAGGGACGTATGAACTCGTCGAATACAGTTCTAATCTCGTGACAAAGGTCCATACCGTGTTGGCAATGTTCAAAAGGAGACACCCCAGAAATGGCGCCACTCCGGCCAGACGGCCACACACTTCTCAATTTTTGAGATGGAGAGGGAAAACGATTTCGGCACAGATAAAAATTAATGGTATCTTTTTGTAGAATNATAGAAGCTTTCGACCTTATTATCTCCTTAACGTCCTATATAGCTTATGTAATTGAACAATAGTAAGAAAGAGCTCGACGAGAGCTTTCGATCGATATACGGATGTTAATATGACCTTAAAAATGACATCGTCGTGTTCTAGCTGGGGTGTCACCTTTTGAAATTAGCCGTCTTATATTTCTCCAAATGTGTGCTAAAATTTTCGCATGCATACTGCCTGAAAACACCTCTCAAAGTGGTTTTAGAGGTGAAAAAATGCCCCAAAATACGAATTTGTTATCGTTTTTTGCAAAAAATTTACCTTTCCGGTCAAAAATTTTGCCATTTTTTCTACATCTTAGTTAACACAGACTCTATAATATCCCCAAATTTCATAGGAATCGGAGGACTTTTATTTTTTGGCCATTTAGCAATTTGTCTCCAGAACCTAGTTTTGAATACTGGGTGTGGTGAAGGCTGGCTTGGCATATATTTGCTTGTTTTCAACCCAAGATTGATTGCATTTGGACTGATTTAGGCAATTTACATCTGTTGATCATTCCAATGTCTCATCATAAGTATAATAAATGGTTAGAGCAGGTTGAGATTTGATGAATTCATCATGCATAGACAATAACACACACCACTCTTCAGTCACGAGTGGTGCAAATTTCGGCTCCAGGCCCCTATGATTCACATCAAGATCAAGTGCATTTGAATTGATTCAGGAAATTCACAGCAGCTTTTTGACCCTTCCAATGTCTCAACATACATTAGTACAATAAATGGGTAGTGAAGGTGGGGATTGGTATATGAGCTTTGGAATGGGGTCTCCAGGACCGGTTTTGAGTAATGGGTGTGGTGAAGGCTGGTTTGGCATATATCCGCTTGTTTTCAACCCAAGGTTGATTGCATTTGGACTGATTCAGGCAATTTTCATCAATTGATCATATAATAAATGATATGCTCTACTTCTAGCCTATTGTTAGTCAAGTTCATTGTACAAGTTAATAGATAGCTACCTCAAACTCTGACTGTTATTTTCTTTGTCTAATATTAGGATACCACATAAACCACTGACTGACAACAGCAATAACATCAAAGACACTCAACATATGGAATAGGGGAAAGTATATGTTCTGAAAGACAATTGCTGGAAAAAAGGTTATGAGGATCGATTTCAAATTGAGTTTTCTGTTCCTGATCAGGAGGTTTGCTACAACTTTAACTGTGGAAGAAACAGATTTTTCAGCTGATCTTAAATAGTAATACATCATGGCATAGTCAGCAATGAAATCTTGGATTGACATGGAATTTTACCTCTTCATTAACACTCCCTTAGCATATTGTTTCCTACAGGTTTCAGATAGTGAAACATATTCTTTGTTTGTCAGATAAAACTCGGGCCCGATATTATGCTGAAGTACAAAATAATATGTGCTACTTCTTAAAAAAACAGTAGTGTTTGGACTATCATTTGGGCATTGACATTCCCAGGTGACATAACTTGTCAAATAATAGTATACTCAATATATTATTATATCAGAGAAACAATGGATTAAACCTAAAAAATCAGTCAGTCTTCTGCCTCTTATTGCTGAAACAGTTGCTGTCTTCTTGTTCATTGCCATTATTTCTCTCTTCACACAAAAAAGTAAACAGATCGGGAATGCTTTTCAACAATCGAAAGATAGCCGCACGTTTGTTGTTTGCATCGCATTCAATCAAGGCCAGTACGTTTGGAAGACAGGATATAGCCATATTATTGACAAACGGAGAGACATCAAAGTCTCCCAAGAAATAATACCGAGCCATCTTCTTATGAATCACCATTTCTTTGTCTGGATCCTTGTTAAGTTCCAAACACTCAGTCACGATAGTTGGTAGAGGTAGAATATTCCGTGTTCCGTAAATTGTAATTTCTTCTAAATCATGATTCGAATTGTAAACGTGTTCAATGGTGGAAGTATCACACACCGCCTTGGTGATGGAACCAGAGTCTCCCAATACATTGGCCCTGTAACCCCACATACTCAAACTCTTCAAAGTTGCGTTATGACGTAAGCCAGGCACGAGTGTTGCTATATTATCATCGCTGACATTTCCACAAATATACAGACTGTTCACGACAGTGTTGGGGTTCTCGAGCAAAGCCGCAATTGCCGCAAAATGAGAGGTGGCGTTGCACCAAACATCAAACTTGTTCACATTAGAGCACGCCAGCACAATTCTTCGGAATGCCGATTCATTGGAAAGTCCAAACGATATCGAACTCAAATCAAAGGATTCCAATGTCATGGATTCTAATGCCGATGCAATCGTGAAACTTTGATTGTTACTGATGGTAGCATCCCTACCACCATTGAATGTAAGACAATTCAATCTCTCTATGAATTGTACATTGGCGAGATCCAAAATGGGTAGAGGAGCTTTTCCATCATCATCTTCTGTGTACAAGTCCATATCCATATCCAGTGTCTCTATGGACTTATTCATCTCCAATCCTTCGTTTATTGCATCAATACACGCATGTACTTCGTTTATCATGTCTACATCATCCACGTTATCGTCACCATCATTGTCATTATCACTATCACCATCTCCCTTTCTAATATCAAGTATACGAAGCGATGTATTCCGTCCAATGGCCTCACCCAATCGTTCCCATTGAGTCATATTCTCAATGGATATTTCATACGTTGTTCCAATCATTTGTTGAGATGTATCATCTTGATAATCGAGTCCATCGTTGTCGAGTAAGGATATATTGACGTACCAATACGATGCATCGTTGCAGGATTCGAATTCGAAATGGAGACGATGGGGGTTGTTTTCGTTCAAGAGACGAATGGCATGGTTTATGTGATGACTGGCTGAATACTGCACCATTATTTGTGTGAAAAATACTTGTGACCTTAGATGTTGCCTTTTATTTGATAGTTATTACTCTAATCACTCTACCAATTTCTCTTTCATCGATATATAAGTCAGTAATCAGTACGCTTTCTTCCAATCACAACACAGCCAACCAGAGTCAAAGCTGTCAATTAGGCTTCAGACAAGAATTAGAATTCGGGGGCTTATATTTAAGGACTAAATGGGGGCGAAAAATTTTGCCCTCTAAAAACGTCCAACGACTGCTCACCTGCGAATGTAATAAATCTATGATTTGCCCACGATATGTACAAGTAAATAACTCACTAAATTTAAGCATACCAACGTCCAACGTCCAACAGCTATGTATCTCAACGCCGCCGACCAGCACAATAACAACGATGGAGGATAACAACGATAACGACGAGCAGTCCTCCTCCTCCGGAATTCTAACGGAACACAATAACTTCGACGATCTGTCCTCCTCCTCTTCCCTCGATGACGGCGATTACGATCCGTTCGATTGCGAGGATTACAAATTGTCATTCGACACCAACGCCACCATGGCGGGACGAAGGAATATTGTGGACATGTTGATGGAACGAAGCTGTCGCGGTGGAATTTCACCTTCGCTTAAATGGAATTGGGGCGTGGCGGGCGGTGGTTTCATTGCGGAAGAGAACGATGATATGCACATGATGACCACTTCTTCTTTGCAAGAGAATGATGAATCACCTGCTTGTACGAATACACCAAAGTCTAAGATCGATGATAATAATAATGATAATGATACGATGGTGAATCATCAGTTGATGCAGGCTGCCGTTCTTCATGATGCTGTTGCTCATCGGGATTTGAATGGAGCAACCACGTGAGTAACTTGTTTTATATTCATGAAGGGCAGGCATACTTGAAGCAGTGCAGTTTTAGATGCTGCACCATTATTTGATGCTGACAAAATTCATTTGTCATTTTCTCCTCTCTTTTTTCAATGTGTTGTTTTTCAACTTCAGTCTTGACGCTCCCACCACTCCAGTGGGTAACAACACGAACAACCCCATTGA
>JALLPH010001938.1:0-11318 GCA_036939855.1 Cyclotella choctawhatcheeana | reverse complement strand
ATGCGTTCCATAAAGGATCGACCGGCACTCATGACGTATCGCAGCGAAGTATTTTGGAGGGCAAACTACGATTCCGGACATGAGTTTGATTTCGTGTGGGATCGTCACTTGGAAAATCCATCGAATGACTCGTTTGTCGTACATTATGTTCAGGGTGCGTTTGCCGCCCATGTCAGAGAGAATATTGGGGAATCTGCTATTAGCAGTTCAGAAAGTTCAGAGCAGCTTGATGCTGATACCTCCAATGCAATTTTTGAGGGCAGAATAGAGCATCCCGTGAGGCCGAGATATGACGCTGCTGATAATAGTATGCAATACAAGCACTTTTGCTCCTTTCTCATTCGATCGAACCCGGAAAGTCTTGTGAAAATGTTTCAAACGAAAAATTACGACATTGACGCCATCGTACGGCATATGTTCTTTAAACAACTCAGTAGTGAATACAAACCGTGTACTCGTATTAAAAGATGCAATGGAAGCCCCTACGAATCGTTCAAATGTTTCATTGGGTACAAGTTTCACATCACGATGGAAAATTCTCAATTGGATGGGTATGTTTCGGAAAAGGTCTTCAACGGGGCATTAGGGAGCGGTATCCCCATTTACTTTGGAGCACCGGACATTGGTTCCTATGTGAACGAAAAGTCAATTTTGCATTGCAATATCAATAGAACCGTTATTGAGGAAATGAGATCTTTTTATCCGAGATTTGCCAAGCCAAGACCGTTTTTGTTTAATCGAACAACCTTTGCGCAATCCATGTTTCCGACAGAAGAAGAATTGCTGGAATGGGCAGATGGATATCTGCGTCCGAAATTGGAACCATGTGTACAGGGAGTGATTGAGTTAGATACAAATGATACAGGTAAGCAATTATATATTGTTGTTCCGCTTTTCATTTATATTATACATATTGAAAAGCTTTGTGCATGGTAATCATAGCTTTCAGAGAAGTACTGAGAGAGCCATTTATCATAAATCAAACTATTCTGAATGGGATGTATCCTCTTCAAGGAGTTAAGCATGTGTATGATGCTCTGAAGTCGTGGTCTGTTATGAAAGTCGACCAACAACGTAATCCGCCTGATGAAAAGATACTATCGAAGCCATTAGACAGCATGAATAACTCAGATTCTCTCGATGATATCAGTTTTTGTGAAGGTGAAGGCTCTCTTCATCAAATAGGTCTAGATATGTTCAATGCATATAGTCCTCCCGGGTCGCCTTCGTACAAGAAACTCAAACATATTCTTGATACATCTTCCCAATTCTACTTGGATACTCCTCGCGGGTTTTTTGTTGAAACCCAAAATTCTATAGAACGGATGCTAAAGGGATATGGACTTGAGGTTGTGATTAATAAAGGAGATATCAATCGTAATGTGATACTTATTGACACATATGCTCGAGTTAACAAAAGTCCATGCTCAATCTACATGCCCAAGTGCTTGAATCGACCGAGATTATATATTCAGAGCGAACAGGTGAGAGAATGCTATTGTCAAATTTTGCATTTGAAGGAAGGTCTTTCATTTTCATATAACTCGTTGATGTACACATGAAATCGATCAACAGGCTGCGTCTGGTGCATTTCAGAGTAAAGTTTTACCTGAGTTACAACTTTGCCACAAGAGTCCCAATTGTGTCATAATGGAGTTTTCCGAGCTCACATTTCGGGCTCTACAAACGATGAAACTGGCAGATTCGACTGTATTGCTACCCGTAATGACCCAAAGTCCCAGCCGCATATCTTCGCAAGAACCTCTAATACCTAAAGAGCTGAAGGAAAGGACTCATGCAATTGTTTTCTTTGGTTATCTTGGCCCCAGATCTCAACGTCGAAGGGACCTTCGAGAAAAGATAAAATTGTTAGAAAGGCAAAACAAACAAAATATCATCTTTGAACAGTCAACGGATACAAATTATCAAGCAGTCGCATATGCTGATGCCAAAGTATGTCTAATAGCGCACGCCTATCATAACCAGTCTGGTGGAGAGTATCACCGTCTAAGCGAATTTGGTCCATTTGGATGTGTGCCTGTTCTGGAAGAATTCAGTGATACTATTGGACTAAATTCGTTTAGTCGGTGCGGCGGGGCTGTCTTTACAAGTTATCAAAACTTATTGACAACAGCCGAAGATATAATAACTTGGATTGATGAAGGAAAATACAGATTGAGCAGCAGATCAATAAGCAATTGGTGGAGAGCTGGTATACAATGGGAAGCAATGTTACCGTCCCTTCTCGGAGAGAGACAGCACAACGATAGTGCAAAATCCACACTAATAAATGCTACAGGTACTGCATTCACAACGCAGTTGTCACAATATCCTACTACGAGAAACAACACTGTCAGTCAGAAGAAAGAAATGATATGCTGGAGCCCAGTTACGCTTAGAGACGAGGACTCTCTCTGCCGAGTACTTCGAATAATAAACACCACTGGCACTGGATGCGACGAATATTTATTCGCTACATGGGACGGATCCAAAACGTCAAAGTTGGTACAGAAAGCAATTAGCAAAGGGGCCCACTTTGTCTTTCTCTCAGATCCATGTCGAGATACAGGTACTTGTACGTACAGAGAAAAAGGGAAATGGGGTCTCCGCATGATAACAAAGTTTATGTGGAAGTATATTCACAAGATGTATCCAACAACTTCTTGGTTTTGGAGGATAGATGATGACACATTCTTTTCTGGCTACAATGCTCGTAAATATTTATCACAATATGATCCACAGAAGGAGTATTTCTTTGGAGGGCTAATCAAGAAGTGGGTGAGTGGAATGTCATTTTCGTTAAGTAAATCGGCGTTAGATAAAATGGTGGCAAATTTTGATAACCCAAGCGAAGAAGTAGACTGCAGTCTAGAAAACTACTTAGGAGATGACAAAGCAATAAGCATGTGCTTGCGTTCTCTTGGCATTGCAATTACTGACTTGAAAGACAAACAGGTAAAACTTGCTCCTGCGTTTTATTTCCTTTTATCTTCCCGATTACATACTCAATCTGTCATATCATTTCTTAGGGTTATCATCTCCTCGGAGCATTCGTTAGTGATGATCTGGATCCATTGAACTACACAAACTTTCTACCTCATCCTGGCCGGAAAATGATCCAACAGTCAACCCTATTCACTAATATATTTGGGAGCCAGAGTGATATTGGTTGTTGTTCAAATGATTTGATTGGATATCATGCACCATTTAAGAAATGCAAAGAGAAAAGGTATGAAGCTGTTTGGAATGAAATGTACAATAGATTTAGATAATTAACGTCCACATCGTTCATTGTAAACAATATCATTCAAATAGAAATCACCGTAAGTATCTATGTAAGATGTTAATCAGTCGTCAGGCAATGCAATCAGTCGTCAGGCAATGCAATCAGTCGTCAGGCAATGCTCTAGGGAATACCAATGATATTTCCTGTGACCATGGGAGGACCTCAAGTTGAGCAATTGATTCTCGTATTGAGCAAGCGCATCGCTACTTTCTTTGGAAACGTTTCTTCGATAGCTTAAAAGGGCTTCCGTTGCGTGTCTAACATCGATGCCTTGCATGAACTCTTTTTAGAGTTCCTATGGAGATTAGCTAAGCAATCATCAGGTCAATAATATACTCTTAAGGTAAATCGTGAAGGACTTGGGAGATAGGAAATGCAAAGGAAATAATATCATGAATAAATAATCTTTATTTTACCATGAATGGAGTCTAAACCGTTTTTTTTCCTTTCTTTTCAAACACAAATTAAACCCTCTCAAACAATTCAATCAAATCAATCCTCCATAACAGAAAAACTTCATTATGAGCCTTAGTCTCGACAATAACCCATCGTTTCCTGCCAGTAACATTCACCATTACACCAGTTCTCTCCCATAAAATTGCCAACAAAGTCATAAGGGCATTTGATACAGTCTGTAGCACGATGAGCGCCACAATCCACAGTGGTTGCCTTAGACCCACAAACGCCTGTGTCAATTACCCAGCCGCAGTCGCCGGCACAATTGGCGTCTTGATCACTAGAGCATTGAGCACAAGTCATGGCCGTGCGAGAGCCATCAGCATTACAGCTGACTCCAGTGGGTGCGGAGGTGGGTGCAGAGGTGGGAGCTGGCGTGGGAGCTTGCGTAGGGGGACAATCAATCTCAAACTTGCGGACGGCCCATCCTTTGTTGCAAGTGCTTTGAAGAACCTTGGCTGCCGTGTATTCTCCATTACCATTAAGAAGTGAAATGGTGGCGTAGGAGAGGTCACAACCTTTGTCGGGGTTCACCATTACAACCTTGTTGATAGGAGTGGGCGCTTCCAAATCAACTTCCCACCACATGTCGCACTCGGTGGTGTTGGTAGTAGCCTTGGTTCCCCACCTTCCATCGACAGCATTGGAGGAGACAGAGTCTTCGTCCAAGTCAGAGCTTTGAGTGGTCGGCTTGTCGAGTGCAACATTGTCTTCACCGGAATAGACACGGACCTCACGGAAGGAAAGAGGTTTTCCAGTGGTGGACTGAATCTTGATTTTATTGGCAGACAAAGTACAGTCTTGTCCGGAGGCAAGGGATGCCGTGGTAGAGAGAATGGCAAGGGTGGTAGCGATGGAGTATTTCATTGCTGAAGTCTTTGCCGAAGTTGCAAATTAAAATTATGAAAGCAAAGTATGGTGAAGTGACAGAGTATTGTCTTAGATTGTCTTGTCCCTAGAAAACCTGCACTCCACAGTTTTTTGTGTCACTCCCGCTTGTTTTATCTGTGTCTACAGCCACTATTTCTCTCCTTTTCGTGAATGTTTAGGGTTATCATGCGCAGATTGTTGGGGTTATCATGCGCAGTTCTAAACCCTACAAAATCTTAATAACCCTCCCACATCTAAGAAGGCTCGCAGACTGTGCGAAGTACGAAGGCGTTTTTTTCCCGCCTCCTGCAAGGGAGACTGGAGAGAAACAACAAACAGCATAATACCTAGAGATACCTACAAGCTAGTGTGATTATTTATTTTGCATAAAGCCTACTACACGGAACAACAAACCAAGAATATAAAAGCAAAACTCAATTGCACATCAATTATCTAGACAAAAGTCTCTGATTGCACTTCACCAGCCCTGCCTTCGGGGATGTCAGGCTGATACACAACCCACTGAGCACCCTCATCTGCATTGAATGAGCCAATGACACCACACATGAGTGAGTGGGCCTGCAATACAGTCACGATGTATTTGTCATTGATTCCAACCTGACGATCATTGGCAAGATATTCTACACCGGTGTCAGCTGCTGACATGGCAAAGTCACCATTCTCGTCCTTTCGAAGGAAGCCAGAAACATCGGTGGCACCTGACATCTCATGCGCATCTGTATGGTATGTAGTGCCATCATAGCTGAAGAGCCCCGGAATAGATCATTTTAAGAAGTTGGCTCTCGTGGTAAAGTATCTGAGAAGAACAAAAGTCATGAGACTTACCATGATACACCCTTGGGGATACCAACACCTGCAGCCATACGACTGTTTTCTTCTCCGCCAGATAAAGCAACGAGATAGTAGTTTAGCTCTAGGCCATCATCGTCGTGCTCGAGTTCACTAAATTCATAACATAATTGGAATTAGAAAGGGATAAGCAAAAAAGTAGGGACAATCAACAAACTATGACACACCTGGTAATGAAAGTACGTTCCCCAAGCTTATTTCCAGAATCTTCATTGATCATGGCATATAGCTTTCCGTTATCCTCAACAACCTGCAATCCATCAATGTCTTCAAAGGTCACTTTTCCTTCTCCATCAGTGGAGTCCCAGTTACGAGTGGCATCACGCCCTTCGGTATACTGACCCTTGTCACCAATTTTAATTAGGGCAGTAACATCCGTCTCTCCTTGGTATACGTGATAATGAGCATCAAAGTAAGCAGGGAAGTCACCAGCCGCGGCTTCGAGGGCTTCCTTGACACCGTCGAGGTAAACATGACCAAAGTATCCGCAGGTCGATCCTTGAATGTAGGAGGTGGTACCCCGAACACCATCACGAGGATCGGGACTGATGTGTTCGGTCTTGCAGCCGCCCTTGTTCTTGTCTCCGGAGACCCACCAGTCATAGTTTTCCATGCCAGCGTCACCAGAGCCCGGAGGTAGGTTTTGGTAGTCCCACACACCTGATGAATTCAAGAGATGAGAAACACTTGCATTTGCATGAACGATAAAAAGCATTTTTGCACATTAACATAGCCTTACCGTCGTGTTCGAAGTTCCTCACTTCTCCATCCCAGCGCCAAGGTTGAGCAATCATCTTACCGACAACCTCGGCACCGTTCGTGGCTGTCTTATGCCACTCATCACGACCGACACCACCCGTGGGACCCGTCTCGGACATGTCAGTGGCAAAACCGTACAATTGACCGTACTTGAATCCGTTTCGCGCCAAGAAATCATCCTCGGGGGCATCGGAACCATCCTCGAGTTTGCCCTTCATTCCTACATAAACACGGAATGGAACAATGTCCTTGGGCCAGACGTAAGGATTTCCGTCGTCGCGTGTGTAGTTTGCATTACGAAGAGCGGTGACTGGGTCTGGGATAAGAAGCTCACCATCGACACTGACTTTGTAATCAAAGTTACCTATGTGAATAATATAACAATGAGACACGTGAGTTTTCTGTGTTGTCCCTCTACAGCAGAAATGAAATAGTGTTGTGTATGTAATTACTAACCATTGTAACCAGAAGAGGCAAAGATGACGTAGTCGGGATGCTGCGAGTTAATCTCGACTTGCTTCTCAAAGCCTCCCATCGTGAAACCTCCGACGGCGTGCAAGGCCTTATTCTCAACGTCAAGGACATGCACTCCAAGTCCCACAAAGTTTTCGCCAATCTGATAATTCTGCCATTCCTCGTTGGTGATGTAAATCTTGTCTTCGAGACCGATGCCTTCTCCCCATTGATGTTCCAATTCCAAGTGTGCCGAGCAGAGAGACTGGATGAACCAATCGGCGCTCTTGGGTTCGGCGAATGCGACGTATTTGCCATCGGCATCTGTCGGAAGAAAATTGAATGTAAGTACAACATTCAATAATATAACTGATATGATTGACCCAATATATAAACTCACCGGTATTACCGTAATGTGCACCAACGGTAGTCTTGGGATCCTTCCCATACATCGACCTCAATCCCACCGGTTCACCCTTGAGATTATACATCTCCTCAATCATTTCACCCATACCCGTAACCATATCGGACGCCGGTCCGTCATGCTCCATAAAGGTCGAGAACATTTCTCGGTCGTAATCGACGTATTGGATGTGAGAGCCGGTAATCAACGGGCCGTCGTTGACTTTGTAATAAAAGGTTTCGCGGCCTTTGGGATTGAGGGGACCGTAGGATTCGCTTTGGACGACGACGCGGAGGGTGTAGTCGTTGGAGAGGTAGGATCCCACGCCGTCGGGCGGGCCGGCGATTTTGAATCCGTAGTTTTCGTCGCAGACGTTGCGTTCTCCTCCTGTTGAAAGAGTGAAACCGTTTGTATATAATCAGATTCGTCATTGAAAAGCATAACGCCATGGTATGAATTCTATATTCACAAAACAAAGTAATACTTAAACAATATATCCAAACAACTGTAAACTCCCCGGTAGCAATGGCCTTAATCTTTCCAAACGGAAAGTCCACATCACCACTCTGTCCGTCTTCAATGGTAGCACCGCTCGCGGCCGCATCGCTCGCTTCCAAAATAAGAGCCGTGGTACTCCCCACCGAAATACCCTCGTCGGCGAATTGTCGCAGTCCTTCCATGACGCCGTCCATGCCGATGTGAGTGGACATGATGGCGACGGTGGCGGGATCCATGGTGGTGTTGAAGNCGTCCATGCCGATGTGAGTGGACATGATGGCGACGGTGGCGGGATCCATGGTGGTGTTGAAGCCTTTGTCGACGCAGACGGGTGGGGGGGAGGAGACTCCCATGGCTTGGAGGAAACGGGCCGTGGCGGCGGATACTAGATCGGGAATCTGTGTCGTTGATAGTTATTTTGCAAATGTGTTAGAGATATCTAGAGTACTAATATAACAAATGAACAACCTCTATCAATATCTATCACATATGCTTCACTTACCTTGGAGAAGAGCCGACGGCCGGCATTATCGCCAGTAACAAAGCGACCGCGTCCATCAATGGCGATCTCGGAGGCATTGGCGGTGGCGAGTAAGAGAGCGGATGCAGCGACAGCGTATCGAACCATGGTTGAAATTGTTGTTCGACCAAGATTTTGTGTGGATGATTTCTACAGAAGAGATCTTTCGGCTCTGCTGTGTCTCTCCTCAATCTATCATCTACAGTAAAGTACAGTGCAGATTCACGAGATTCATCAAAGATACAGTGCAGATATTAGGCGGAGACGATATGATGAGAACCGTAGGCCACAGGCCAATAACCCGTGGCGACATATTTGGGAACCGCCTTGAATGAAACGGAATCAAATCGGTAGCAACATCTCCTTCGTGTCTTCTGAAATCTTTTTTGATCGTTACCGTTTGAAATAAGTACCCAAGTACAATAGTACGGCGTGCGCTCTAGATGAAGAGAAAGCTGTCCGAAATCTTTATTGATCGTCGCCGTTTACTGCCCGGAGCGTCCAGACGAATCTGATGAATCAACAATTTTTTGATCAACAGTCAGTGCTCTATCTTCCAAAGATAAAACACTTCACTTCTTGATGTATCTAGAAACGGCCTTATCAATAGGATCTTTTCTAAAACAACAATGTTCATGTCATCATTCTAATATCTGCTGTTGTACTCACGAACAACTCAAGTATAGTAGTAACCATGAAGCTATTCACCACCGCCCTCTGTCTCCTCCTCACCAATGCCGCATCATCATCATCCTTGGCAACCTTCTTCGGAATCCATCGTCACACGGCCGAAATGTGTCTCACCGAAACCACCGATCTATTCGTCGCCAACACCGACTTAAATTCGGCCTTTGACGACGTCGTCACCGAAATCAAAGACGAAGACGATTCCATCGATTGCTGGTTTCCCGATATGCAAAACGGTCCCGGTAACGATATCCGGTATTGCAATGTTAATTTCGACTTATTCGAATCGGCCGAGGGCTTTGCGGCGAGCTGCGCCGACGTCGGGGGTAAAACCGTCAAAGTGTCGGGATTGATTGAATGCACTTACGCCCCGGCTTCGTCTCAACGTGATGCGTCCAATGCCGAACCCGATGATTTCGTATTCTCGTACGAAAATTTATTGGATTGCGTTAGTGACGCCTGCGAGGACGGAGAGGTTACCGATAAGATTGCCGAGACATTGCAAAGTACCGCCGAGGAAATCGAACAAAAGTTCGTCGGTGCTCAGTGTACCTCGAGATTGGTCGAAGAGGATGATGGTAGTGGTGAGAGTGTTGAGGAAGGTGATGGTATGGAGGGTGCCATGGATATCAAGGACGGGGGTTCGGTTATCAAGGGACAGTGTCATTCATTGTTTGCCGCCGCTGCTGTTGGCGGTGCCTTGATGGCACTTTGAGAGAAGACGGTGTGCTGTGCTTCTTGTGAATGATTTTGTTTTGAGAGGTGTATTATGTAGGTTTGATAGAATGAATTCCTGATTATGTTACTGATCTTAATGATAGAATATAGTCTTGACTTTTGATAATGAATTCTTGTCGCATTGTAAATGGTTTCTACTCTGATGTTAAAGAATAATATGTAGTCTCACGGAGATAATATTGCACTAACGTTTATCTTCAGAAACTGAGCTAGAGTGTGAGAGCTTTGATGATTTGCATTAATTCTAATTACTTCCTCTAATAAACAAATTTCATACAAGCTCCAATGAAAGAAGATACTTGATTTTGGAAGAATTGTCACCACAAGAAGTAGATAGTGCACACAAGTTCTTTGCCAATGACTTATAGTGATATCTAATGTTTGTTGCCTGTGGGTTCTGAGCACGATAAGCAAAACAAGAACTAAACTCTCAATTATAAGTTCCTAACTTTGACAACATCTCCAGAATGAAAGAAGTTACTCTAGTGGAATAAGAGAAATTTTCCTCGATGGCCGTCTGTCATTGTTCATTAGACAAAATTGTTTTGACTTTAACAATTAACAACTTCGGTTTATATCAACTTTGATTTAATAAGGAACTTAAAAAAAGTTACTCGAGTCAAAATTAGTATTACCACTAGATATTTATGCAAGAACTTGTCGTTCGTTTCTTCTCAATGTAAAAAAAATTGGAATAAGTTAAGATGATATTGTAACATTTGTACTAACCAATCATTGAAGAATCTAATGTATTCCTGGTAACTGTGGATTCATAGATGTTGCTGTAGTGGAACGAGAGGAACATTCCAAAATGCCTGTCTGTCATTGTTTATCGTGTAAGTCGTGGGTAATATAATTACAGCTTTGCTTAATATATATTATGTTAGTATCTTCGACTCTTCTGAGTGACGACGGAGAAATTGTCACGCAGGTAAAAGGCAGCAAGTACTTGAACTTGCTTCGTCTAAACTGTACAAATTCACCTTTTTATATAAATTATACTATTCCAAAAATGAGATTCTAGCACACAAAAATCTACTTCCTGGTTGTTTATAACTCAAGTGTGGCCGCCGACGATGGCAGACCTTCTAAACAAGCGGCGAAGGCACCGTAGAACCCTCTTCGGACACCAATGCAATCCGACGTCTACGAAACGCTTTCACCAATCCCATGCCACCCAATAATAACGCCGCTCCACCGGCCAACGAATAACTCATTCCATACTTTGAATCGTATTTGGCCGTCTTGGCTTCCATATCGGCAGCCCATCCTTTGTAATACCCGGTTCCGCCTCGGTATCCACCCCCGGAGGATGCGTAGGTGTTGCTCGGTCTGGTGGCGGTGGTACCGTTGACGTCGCCGACGGTTCCGTTGCCGTACCAGTTGTTATTGTAGTAAATCAGTAAGATGGTACCCTGATCCGAGGCTGCCTTTAGGTCCGATGTGGTGGCCTTTTCGATGTCGGTGTGTGTTTCGAATTTGTAGCATTGATTGCAGCTGAAAAACAAATAAGGACAACGACAGTGATTTTGCTTCGTGAGGATATTTCAATCAAATTGCGATAGCAGAGATTTATTCGGAAACTTACTTTTTATAGTGTGCATCATCGTAGCAATTGTAATTATTCTTCTCGTCATCACCCTGACCGTCGTAATACTCTGCCAAACCCCTACTTTTTCTTCTGCTTCTCTGACTCCAATTCTCTCGATACATTTGTTCACGATTATAGGCTCGACACGGCTGACATACCTTGTAGGCATCCATGTTGGCGTTCCAGG
>JALLPH010001937.1:0-11652 GCA_036939855.1 Cyclotella choctawhatcheeana | reverse complement strand
AAATGGCGAGTTGGCAGCAATTTTTATGTCCAAAAGATACCCACACAAAAAAATCCGACAATTGCGCGTGCGCTTTCAGTTCCTCGCCGATCCAGATGCTTCCAGATCTGGTTGAATGTTGACACCTGTTGACACTATCCTCTATCCTGGAGTTTTATTATGGCTTGTTCGCGAGTGGCGGTGGGCGGTGGGCGACGTTTTTTTGGTGCAAAAAATTTTCGCTTTGGCGGGCGGCCGCCTAGTTTTTTCTTCATGAAACACTGATGAATGATTGCGACTGAGACGTCCCCAGTTTGCTTTACCTCAAGCTCTTCTCCGAATCATGGCACCGAAAAAGAAGGAAGGCAATTCCAAGGCTAAAAAGAAAGGAAAGTGTGAACCGAGTCCGGAGGAACGAGAGCGTCTCGACTTGCTCGAAAGAGCAAGTCAATGTTCGACAGAGGCCAAGGCCGAAAAGAGGCTCGGAGAACAATTCATTGCACAATCGGAGCAATTGAAGCAGTATTGGGAGTTTGAGAAGAACACCAAAAGCGTGAGATCAAATCTCGTGTGCTTGTTTGATTAGCCTTGAATGTGACTGACATCTTTTGTCTCATTACTGGTCATATCTGTAGGAGAAGAAACAATCACTTCTCCAAAAGGAGCATCGCCTTAAAGAAATAAGAGATGGACATGCAATTGAACTCAGCAAATACAAACAGACAATAAAGGAACAGCTCTTTTCTAACCAAGATGATCTATCACGAAATGTTACAGAATCATTGGTCAATGTCCAATGCTCTACAGCTCGTCATCATCACGAAAGCCGGCAGCAAGAACATGGTTTGCATGAAATATCAGTTCGTATTGACAGAACAAATCGCTCTCATGAAGATTACAAAACAGCCGTGCTTCAGTGGCGAGATGCCATCACTAGCGATTTTCGCGAACAAGCAACTCGTCGCATTGCATCGCTTGCGTCATATTCAGAGAAGAAGTTCAAGAGCACAAGAGAGCAATGCGGCAGCCAGTTAAGGGAGGAGCTAAGAGTATTGGAATCGACTCACGATGACAAAATGCGCAATGCAATGGAACAGAATAGGAAGCAATTTCTCTTAATCAGGAAGAACTGCAACATGACAATCAATAGTAATTTAGATTCAATAACACGCCTGAGAAGTGAACTCAACGAGTTGAGAGAGCAAGATAGATTTACAAAGAAGGCTTTACACAAAATGCACAATCAGAACGAGAGTATTCTCGCCCCTTTAGAAGATAACAAGCTAGGTCTGCAACATCTCAATGATAATCTGAGTGCATACAAGAATCAGAAGAAAGAACTTGACGCTCAAAAGCGGTTACTGAAACTCGCTGAAGAGGAATTAAAAGAAATAGAATGGGATCACGAAGTTCTATTCCAACAGTTTGAGGCGCTTCAGAGAGACCATATTGCGCAGAAGAAGAACTTTAATCATTCCATCTACTCTGCTCAGCAACAAAGTAATTATGAGAATCTGCTGCTCGAGGAGCGGATACGGAAGCTCTCAAAGAGTGGGAACAAGAATGCAGGCGCAATAATGCGAATACTGCAAAAGGCAAATATCGAGCTTGGTGCAATTCAAGAGTCGAAAATTCCCATTAACGACATTGTCAAAGAAAAGAATGATCATATGCAAGCACTGCAGCAAGAGTTGAATAGTATCACGGCTGCTCGTTCTACACTTTTGGAGAAGTATGAAGTTATTGTAAGCACTACGTAACACAGAGTTTCAATTGTATATGCAAACAGATCCAGCAATGAACATGAATATCACTAACACAGCGTCAACGGTCGTTTGAACTCAAGTAATTGAAGCTCGTCTTCTCAATTTGTTCAAAAAACCAGCCTGTTGTTGCTGTGATTGCTGCTCTTGTTTTTTGGTACTGCCTCTCCTAGTTTCATCTGTTTTGCCCGAAGCAATGGATTGTTTCGCCTTCAATTCCTTTAGCTTCAAAACTGCCACATTCATGTCCCTCAAAACAGTACATAACATACTTTTCACTTCAGTCATATCCGGCCTATCAAAAGGATCTGTACTCCAACATCTGGTCATGAGTTCTTTCAGACTTCTCGTCCACAATGGATCGTTATTCAATGGTGGGCGATTGCCACACAGGACAACCAAGTCGTGAAAATCTTCGACACTTTGGATGGAATCAAATGGTTTTTCCATGGCACAAATCTCCCACAACAGCATTCCAAATGAATATACGTCAACTTCTATGCTATATCCGAGTTTTAAGGCTGAAAGAGTAACAAGCAGTTAGATTGATTTCACATGATGCGAGCAATGAAGTATAACTTGTGAACTCACCTACTTCAGGAGCCATATAGCGCCTTGTCCCACATGTCTCAGTCAGTGGTCCGTATCCCTGCTGCTCGCGGCCACTGCGAATCTCTTCATTCAATAGTGGGGCAATACTGGTAGCGAAACCAAAGTCAAACATCTTCACGCAATCATTACAGTCGAATCCTACGTTGGCAGGCTTAAGATCTCGAAATACAACATGACGAGAATGGAGGTATTCAAGCGCACTAGCAATGGAATATGCAACTTTAAGACGCTTCGCAAGGTGGTCAATGAGGTTACACTCCGGTGGCAGCACACTCGAGGGAAGTGGAGTGGTGACATGAAGCCTCTGACAGAGGCCTTCATACTCCTCCTTCCAGTCATTGATCGTCCCATCAAGTGTGGCAGTTAATTTGTCCAATATGATGAAATATCCGTCATTCATACTTCGTTCCTTCGTCTGCCCACTTCCACCAGAACTAACACTGACTTTGCTGCTACCAAACTGGAAAGCCGTGGCAAAGCTTCCCTTCGCTCGTCCGTATATTTTGATTATATTAGGGTGGTCTAGACATGACAGAAGAGCAGTTTCGTGAGCCAAATCTTCTGCACCAATCACGAATTTGCGTGGCTGTGCCCTCACAGCCGGTCGTAGGCATTTCAATGCCATCACATTGGGATTACGGAGATTGCGTGACGAAGAAACGAGAGAAAATCCAGTATGAACTTGGGAGAACGATCCACGAAGGTTACGGTAGCCACCCATGGGGGCATTATTGGCATCAATCGCGCCATCTTTGGTACGAATGATTCCAGGGCGGATGTCATTGCTGCACACCAAACTCAGGTATTCCATTTTTCTCCTCGTTGCCTCACCAGCATCGGCATCTTCTTCACTTCCAACTGAATCGTCATCAACAAAGGAATCACTCCCACTCAATCTTTCGCCAAGAGTATTCTTCATTGCCCACTCTACCTCAAACACATCACAGAAATTTCCTCTCCCTAAATACTCCCCAATGATTAATTCACTTTTGCTAACTTGAGGTATCCTATTCAGCTTTTTACGATCCATAACAGTAAGATAGGTGTTGACAGTTGCACTTCCCGATCCCGTAGAGTGAAACGAGGAGTTTTTCTTACGGTCATTCGCCGCATCCGAGAATTCTTGTTCCAGTCGAAGCATGGCACGTTTTCCCGCATACTCTGCAATTTCTTGTTCCGTCATTTCATTTTTGTTTGGAAGCCTGGAAGTACTGCTTTTGCGGGAAGGCGTGGAGACTTGGGGCGAAGATAAGGGTGATTCGTGACAGGAAGAGACACGACGAGTGGTTGAACCACCGCCATCGTTGCTTTTGCGGCGTGAAGATTGTTCTGTTTGATGTGTCAAATTAATTGTTACAAAAGATAAAGTGAGTTTAGCTAGTGATGATGGCATAAGTTGGTGTAGTTGAAGGAATAGATATTCATAGACCATCAAACCAAACAACAGATCAATTAGAACAAGTTCAGATCTGACAACAGAGCTATCAATCAATGAGAAGGAATCGATCCAATCGAAATTCCCTTTGCATCATCAACAACAACTCTACACGCAATCCCCAGCACTCAGAGAGTTAACAAGAGGTGAAACTAGTAACTAGCTACATATTCTACAACCAATCAAAACACATAATATCTCTGCACATCAATAACAAAAACTTACCCCTGGCCAGCCTGTTCTTCTTATAATCATCTCCCCCCCTCTCCTCCTGTAAACTTGCCCTCCTCTGTCTCCTCTCCTCCTTCTCACGCTGCTTCTGCTGCTGTTGCTTTAATTCAAGCTCCTGCTGCTGCTTTCGATGCTTCAAAACCTTTTCATCGAGAGGAGCAGCAGCAGCAGCAGCGTCGCGTTGTTTCGCCGCCTCCGCCGCGAGATGGGGGGGTGGGGTGTATTCCGTTGTGTAGGAGGTGGGTCGACGGCGTTGTCGGTTGGCTACTACAGCGGCGGATGAGGAGTGATGATGATGCGCCGCGTCTTTTTGATGACGGGCATTAGACGACGATGATGACGACGTATTGTGTCGTTGCTGTTTCTGTATGCCGTTCATTCGATCGGATCCGCTGTGGCTCATGATGTCTTCTGAGGCTGTCTTGTCCGGTCTGGGTGCCATAATCATGTAGAGAGAGGGGCGAAATTAAAGGTGCTGTTAATGTATTAGTTTGTTTGTTTTTGTTCTGTGATGGTAATGAGAACTGATGTGTAGTCGGGGGGAGTCGTGAAAGATATTTGGACGGTGTTTTTGGGGGGTGGATAAACAATCGGAGCGGTGATATACAACTTATGTCAAGGGGAAGTTGAACTGTTTGCTGCTATGTCTTCATGTGTGCATGACAGATGGATTGCAGGTTAGTTGGAAGATGGGGACATTCAATTATGGTAGTGAGAAGACAACATTTGGATCGGCTGGTTTTGTTCGGTTTTTTGATAGGCGCTCTCCTTCTCTTGCTTCTCTCTTTTGTCCACTTTCGTCAACTTTCGTGACAAAAGGCCGATGGTCGAAGGATCCCGTGTGTCTAAAATCTACTACGACACTTCGAAGGCGACAAAACAGAACGTGAGTTTCACGTTCGGGACCGGAACCTTCGCAAAGATCTCAAAATGGTACTTTTTGTCATCAATTTGGAGATTCTCTCGAGATGAGGAAAGTCTCTGCAGTACAGTCGTGAAAAGGGGCCTCTCCGACAACATAGATACAAGAGAACTTGGGAGATTTTCTCTCCAACGACATCATCATACAACACATCAAATCTGAGTGACCCCGGATTCTCCCAACTATTATGCAACATTATTGCTTCTTCTGTGTATCGATTGCTGGAGCACCTCCTAAAACCATTGTATTACAACTCAGTCCGGAATGTCCAATCACAGCGAACAACTTTCTTCAAATATGCAAATCCAAATCGACTGCCAAACGACCGCCTTATAGTGGCGGTAAAGCTACACCAACTCAAGATGCTGTATTAGAACCAACCTATCGAGGGACAGAAATCCATAGAGTCATGCCAAATTTTATGATTCAGGGTGGAGATTTTACCTCCTTCGATGGCAAAGGGGGGTATGCACACCCATCGACCAATTCGGGAAAACAGACTTTCGCAGATGAGAATTTCATCATCTCTCATGCATCGGAAGGAATATTGAGTATGGCCAATCGGGGCAAGAATACGAATGGGAGCCAGTTCTTTATAACTCTGAATAAGTGTTTGCATCTGGATGGAAAGCATGTAGCGTTTGGGAAGGTAGTTAAGGGTATAGAAGTTGTTAGAGAGATCGGCAAACTAGAGACAGAGGGTGAAAGGCCGGTGCGAATGCAGAGGGTATTGATTGTTGACTGCGGTGAGGGATGGGGTAGAGAAGAACGTGACGATGACGACAGCAGCAGTGCATCATCACGTCAGAAGAACAAAAAGAGAAAGAAGCACCACAAACATCACCACGAGGAAAAGAAGCACCGCAAACATAAAAGGAGCAAAAGAGATGATACAGAGTATAATTCATCTGATGGCAGTAGAAGTCACAAGAAAAAGAAAAGAGAGAAATACAAATCTAAATCCAAACACAGAAAGAGAGAAAGGTCTGATTCTTAGTCGACTACAACATGCAGTCGATATTAAAAGTAAATAATTAAATATTGAAATAGTCCACAGTACCCTTTTTATGTTGAACATATTCTTTAATACGGCCATTAGTTTTATTCATTCTTGCTTTCATCAACATTGTACACTAAATAACAAAATTATGTGCTGGAGATGCACTTGAACTGGAAGCACCACATGGAAAACATCAATACGAACCGAAATACTGCGAATTACACTGCAAGAATGTCATAATTCCACCTAATCAGTGAAATGGAAAACGCCACAAGTACAGCTCCTGGCACAATAAGGAGATTGAGCAAATTGCGAATGCTAACAAATCCCATACATGTAATAAATAAATCTCCGACGGCTCGACCACCTGTACCAACCAATGTAGCCAATAGACCTAGTCCAGACATGATGAAGATAAATTGAGTTGGATTTGTTCACCGGTCAATTTGTATTCTAGCTACAGCACTTCTCACCTGAATTGAATGTTCCTTGGGCTAAAGCAGAAGGTACAACCTTGCTCATCAAGCTAGCAACATAACTCTCACATGCTTCAATTCCCGAGAAAGCAACTAAACTACCAGTAACATATCTTGCCGGACCAACTGCCATAGGATGACCTTCGTTGAATGTTTCACTCCCTTCTAAATTGAACATATCCGTGGGATCAAACAAAAATGACATACCAGCCAACGTGATAGCGAGAAACCAAATTGACATGTAACGATCTTCATATAGAGTTGACAAGTATCCAGAAAAGATGCTGACGGGAATAACAATGATTCCATTGACAAGATGCAGAGTTCCAACATTCTTGATATTCCACCCATATCGATTTTTGGTAATGATTGACGTAGATCCGACGATACTTTCAAGGGCTATTCTTTTCATGAAGATGAGTGACATGCAAATGACAACTGGCTTGGTCAAGTTTTTTATGCACGAGCAGTAGTGATAACTGTACCCTTTCTTATTCTTTGAGTGGTCAGAAACATCAACATGGACTTCCACTTCGTGTTCCTCATCAAGGGATATTGAGTCTTGCTGACTAATTTCAGCTGCATCTTCTCTTTCACTATCGTTTGATATGGCAGCTAATTCAACTTCATCCAATAAACATTCTTTCTTAGAGTCCGACTCTTCGCGATTTTTCAGCTCCTCAAGTCCTGAGCGTGTGGGTTCACCAAAAAAGGAGATAATGCACATAGTGTAGATGAACCAATTTAGCGACATGAAGTATCCAGGTCCAGTCATGCCATTGAAGTATTGCGTGTTGAGGAAAGGAAGCTGAAACTCAAATTCATTCATACGATCTAAAAGGATGGCGATGCCAGGTCCAAGTGCCGCTCCAAGGGCTGTAGCCATGGCAAATGCTGCAGAAGCGGCTGTTCTTAAGCAGAAGGGTGTCGCATCTGCGACATAGCTGTAGCAATATAAACAAAACAGTAAGCATAGAATATGAAACATAACACAGGTGCAAAATGTAATGTCATTGTACGCACCGACGATTGATAACTCTCGGGGCACCAAGGCCAGTGATTGCTCGTCCAATAAGGCACATTTCAATACTCTGATACCCATAAGCATTTGCATACATCAGATTTCCAACAAATTGTAGCAAGCCCGCAAAAAGGATTGGTTGTTTGTAATTGTAGTTTGTCCAATATGAGTAAATAATGCTCGAAATCAGAGCAAACCATGGTGCCATTCCAACCATCATACCAGAGAGAGCATCACTGCTGCCTAGTGCCTCAGCATAATATGCACTTGAAGGTTCGATGATGTAATTATTCATCATGAATAAGAAACACGAAACTGCTAAACAGCGCGCATACATTGATTACGATATTAAGGTCGTGATTAAATAATTTAGCTTAAGGTATCTTTAGGGAATTGCCAGTAATAGGATACTGGCATTTCTAGCACACCCTTGCCGCAGCTTGACTTAATGAACCTTTTAGCTTTTGTCTTAGTTTTTCTAGGACGTTTGGCCTTGATAAAATTTGTGGTCTCATATTAGCATGATGTATTGCTGCATGATGTTTCGTCCAATAGTCTGCCAAGTTGTTTTTACCCGGTTTCCAGTGAAATTGGAAAAAATTCTGCGCTTCTCTGTCTTTTAGCCAATAGAACCTCATATCCATTGCTTTTGTTTGCTTTGGTTGAATTTTGTTGTTTACAATCCCGTAGGCTGTGGAGTTGTCAGTTTGAATTGGTGTTTTGCCTTGCGGGTGACCCAGTTCTTCAAGTGTGTGTCTTATTGGTACTGCCAATTTGGCGTTGAGAAACAGTGCTCCTGTTTCTGCTTCCGCTGCACTTGACATTACTGCTTTGATTACTTGTGATAAATTCAATACTGCTCCATTGTCCACGTTGGTTATGTTTTCTTTTTGTGTTAGAAAATGGTGTCCTCCTGCACGACTCCTTGATTTTGGTTCACTGAGGTAGGAGGCATCGCTGTGGATTGCTAGTTGCATGTCACTGGCTTTGTACGTTACAACTGCATCTTCCTGCGATGCTGCATAATCCAGAAATTGTTTTACTTTCTTCATTGTGTTCTCGGTTGGATTGGACTGTTCTGATGCGATGGCGCTTAGTGCTGTTAACATTGTGCTGTCGATCGCTCGAGCATAATACAAAAATGTGCCTGTGACTTCTTGTATGAATTTCTTCTCCTTTTTGCCGAGAGTCGGTGAAGTGTCGTCTGGTGCCGAGTATTGTACCTTTGCACCATAGTTGGGTGGTACATGTGGGTACGGTTGATTCTGTGGCTTCCCAGGAGTTGGATGATTGAATCGTTTTAAGGCCTTTTTGACGTATCCCAGCATGGACAAATGTACCTCTCGTTTCTCATAATCCCAATCAAAATCGATGCCGATGTATCTGGACCCTTCTCGGTCTATCGAGATTGTATAATGTTCTCGTAGAATTCCGATTAAGTGTTCAAGATTTTCTTCTCCCACATATTTAATACCAAAATCATCTACTACCAAAGAGAACTGTACCGGTCTCCACTTGTGCGTCCACAGCCCTGGCGTGCGGATACTTTGTTGGTAACCATGCTTGTTAAGTCTCTTTTCGAGTAGTTCCTGGGCTATCAACCCTGCTTGCGGTAGCCCGTACATACCCTTCCTTATTTCGACAAATACCATTCCGTCTTTATTTGCAATTGCTTTCAAATTGTAGTGTTCAATTACATCTTCGGGGAAATCTGCAAGGTTCATGCGTACGTACTCGTACCGTTTCATTGGTGTGCACAGGTAGAAATTTTTTATGTCTACTGAGCAGAATCTTGCTCCTTCTGTGGAGATTACACTGTTCAATAGCAATTTGACCGTTAATAGGTCGGCTGTTGGTGTTGCCACTTCGTAGGGATAGTTTATTCTGTCCCCTCCGACCGTGATCCTGCATCTGTTAGGCTCATTTACTTTTTCTGGTCGCACATTGCAACATATTCGTGCGTATGTGACATCTTTTCGTCGATCTGCCGGAATTTTGTCATGTGTGATGAAAAAGAATGTATTTGTACCTTCAACTCGTCCTGGCATGCCTTGTGCTAATCTTCCGATTTCGTTACCGAACGCTTTACTCCATGTATCTTTGTACTTGGGACGTTTTAGTAAGTGCCGGTATTCTAACATCTCGCCGGTTTCATCGTCCATTACAGCTCCTGCTATATCACACAGTACTTGTAACGGGAAGCGTCGGCTTGCTAGTTGTGCTGGACGTAGTGTTTCGAATGACATTTCGATGGCTGATAGTATGGCGTCCCTAGTGACATTGCTTTGGAAACGCTTGTGTTTGTTGGACTGGGCACGTGTATTGTACCTCGGAGATTCAGTGATGCTTTCGTCGTCGCTGTAATCATCTTCGTCTTCATCATCGCTGTCGTCCGGTTCGATTAAGTTGGGCATGTCTGGATCTATTCGGGGCTGCGCTGGTGGTTTCGTGGCAGGTACTGGTCGATTTGGGGCTGTTGTGGTTGGTGGGGCTGTTGCGACGTTCGGGGCTGTACTATCAGCTTCTCCGATTCTGGTCTTAGCTTCTCCCTCGGGCACCCTTGGAGGTGTGTCCTTCTCCGTGCTTCGCACCCTTGGAACTTCGCCAGTCTCTTCCATCATCCCACTTGCTCTTTTTGTCGCATCTTCGAAGATGGTTGCCAATCGTTGTAGCGCCTCGATTTCCGTTTCATTGTGTACTTCAGCTAAATTACCCTTGAGAGCCTCAATTAGGTTCGTTGCCGCATTTTGTACTACATCTGCCTTCGTCAACTTTGGTTTTGTGATGTAATGATGTTGGAAAAAACATGTGTCCGTGTTTTGGACTGCTCTTGTCTGCTTGATCCATACGTTATATGTGCGGTAGTGCTCGCTGCTGGTTCCGAGGTACCAGCCATCCTTTGAGTGTTCCTCCCACGACCTTCTAGTTTTTGGCTCAATGAATGCTTGTACTGCACATCCGAGTGGATGGAGTGGCATTCGATTGTAGTCATGGTTTCCATATAAATATTGATATGCAGATACGTTTGCATTTGCATTAGCTGGTCTCACCAGATTGCAAGTTAATTCCATCTGAGGTAGTAGTCTATCCCACAAGTGCATTGGGAACGATGGGTCACAGCCTGCCAAGCATGACTTTATGTGTGACTTTCCAATTTGTATGGCCTTCTCAGCGGCATTGCGTCGGTGGGCTTCTTTTGGTACTCGTTCCGGTTCAATTTCTTGATTTATGATGGCTTTGCGATATTCCTTTGATATTTCGTTGTCCAGCATTTGCTTTTTGGGGTAGAATCCTCGTTCTTTTAGTCTTCCTATTAATACTTCGTAGGCCCTGATCATTTCATTTTCTTTTCTGGAGGTCATAGGTTCTATCATTATGTAGCTACCATCAATGTAGTACATTACCATAAGGTATTTGTTCTTTCTGCTTGATGTGTGTGGGAACTGCCCCGTTTGATCAGTGTATATGATTTCTTTTTCATCCCATATGTCAACGTAGATGTCTTTTTCTTTCACTCGTAGTGCTTTTTTCTCAGCTTCCAACATTGCTATATCTTCCTCTGTTACACCTGGTTTCACTATTGGTTTCTTGGTTGAGCGAAGTCCCTTGCGTTGGTGCCTCATATGTCCCTTCTGAGTCTCCACAGACTCTGGAAAGTACTTGTTGACATCTTTTACATTCATACCTGGCCAACTTGTTAAAAATCCTGCCCTAACTGCTGCTAGCATGGTCTCCTTTGTTGGGAATCCCAATGCTGCATGTAGGTATTTCACTGCTTCTTCCTTGCTCGGGAGGCTGTGGACACTTTGAATTTTATTCTTGAAAGTTTCTTGCATTTGTTCCTCCGTCATTATGGCTGTGTCAGTGTTGAGATTTTTTACTTCGTTGATTAGTGGTACTCTCCACATTCCAGTACTGTTGTCTCTCCATCCTTTCCATACAGGCACTTTACCGACTTGCACTTCTCCATCATATACTAGTACTTCAGTAGGAGTGAAGACTGTGTGATAATTGGCATCTGCTAATTTGCTGGTGCTTATTAGTGAGTTGTGCTTTAGGCTTGGTACTAGTTCGGCTTGAGATGCTGCTCCTCGTAGGCCATTTTTTAGCCTAGCTTGGTTCCCTCCGCGCGCCTGTTCTCCAGTTGCTACTGTGAAGATTTTGTTGGATGGTATTTTGGTGTCAATGACATGTTGGGCATCTTCTGGTCGAA
>JALLPH010001931.1:0-19810 GCA_036939855.1 Cyclotella choctawhatcheeana | reverse complement strand
AGGTGGTGGCCTTGCCGGTTTGGGCAGGGGCAAAGGCGGCAGCGCCGGCGATAAGAGAGGCAATGATGGCAGACTTCATGTTGTTAGTTGTAGAAAAGGAAGAAGATAATTTGTGTTGTTACTATTTACACTGCAAGCACAGATAGATAGAGAAGAGTAGAAAACGATATCTATCTAGATCTTGCGCCAAAACCGCAGAGAATCAAAGATATCTTCAAGGACCGTTTATTGGAGACTCTCATACTACACATAGACCATACGTACAGAGAAATAAGGTATTACTCTAGGTCGATAGATAGATGATTAGAATGAGAGTCTGATACATCATAGGACAAAGGTCACACATCAATATCCGCAATCAGGGTTGTGTACTCAGGCCAATGCTCACGGTCACATGTCACATGCACACGAACACACAGAACGCCATTTTCCCCATGATATGTACGAATTAGGTATTAGTGAACCTTACGATCACACAGCAGAAATTTTTCTTCTCCATTTCGAGGTGTTTTCCTTCTGTTTCTGTATTGTTTGTGATGTTTGATGAATAAACCTCTGTAATTGCTGCAAGAAAAACTGCGCCACATAAATTCTTCAGAGTATTGTTGGGAATCTTGCTTGTGCTTGTATCTAACCCGGATTTGGGCAATAGGACTGCAGGTGTAGTGTAGCAGGGTGGCTAGATTTCATTGGGACATGACAATGATAAAGATGTATGAAGCAGTTGCTGCGTGTTATATCAATCCTGATGCTGATGATAGACGAAAGAACTATTTTCATTGGCAAAACAATGGAGGCAATGCTGTTAGATTAGCACAGTACGTGGAATAGGTACATTGGAGCTTTAGTTTAGTTTTTAGTTCACAGTATTCAAAATATTGAATACACAGTTTTCGGAGTTTGCAAGCAAGATGTTTGCAATACAAATAGCCCATAAATTTAGTTACGACCTTTGTAGACCACGGCCAAATCTGTCGGCAATGGCATTGCAAACAGCGTCACAGACAAACAAACCGAACAACTCGAGGAACAGGCATTTGTACTAGCAGAGTTTGCAAACAGCATCAACGAGCAGTCATCAAAGCAATTCAAAGAAATGATTGAGCTCTTTAAGAAGACACTCGAGGCAAAAGACTCACTGAAGTCTGGAAATACAAACGGAGGCGGAGGAGGGAAGCAGAAGAAGAAGTGCCCTCATTGCGGGTCGGAGGTGTCCAGTGTTAATAAAAATCCCGGCTCGAGAAAAATCCCGAATCGGCCAGCCAAATTGAATTTTAAAACTGTTGAAAAACTTGAATCGAGACGAATCGATCTTCTAAAACGATCTATTCGCTTCGATTCAAGGTTTTTCACCGTTTTTTAATGCCGGCCTGGCCGGGATTTTTATTAACACTGGGTGTACCACAAGCCCCTTAGTTGGATTTTACCAATTTACCCGTTACCCATCACCGGCTCATGGGTAAAAATGTGAGTAAATATCCGGTAATTACCCGGTAAAATGTGCGGTAACGTTTGGGTAAAGCCTCATTGAGAGTACTCTCGGGTAAAGCGTTTTACCCGGTAACGGGTAAAAACGGGTAAATTTATTACACATGCATTAAAATCATCCTAATGCCATTTGCCATTTATGCTGTTCCCAATGATGGCAACAATGATTGTTATGCTGTAGGTAATGATAGTACAGTAAGATGGCATTATGGAAGGCATTTGTCTTGGATGAGTGGTAGACACCAGTTTGTCATGGGGGCACACTAAGAATTTTACATGAAGAATAATTGACTCATTGAAATGATTAATTATTTTCCATGCCAATATTTAAAACAAAATACCAGAATTTATGTCAGGAATCCAGCTATTGCTATTGAGTTCTGGGGGGTGTTTTTCGCCCACCAGATTACCTTTAATGGCATAAGATACTATTTAATTGAAACCATAGAAGGAACAAACACGGTGTTTTCAAGAAAATGCAACAATCAACCATGGCAAGTTAACACATAATATTAATATATTAGTTTAATGCATATTCGAAAATGCGTTGCAATTATATTGTTTAATTTAATTTATTATGCTACTAAATAATACACAAAAGCAGCACAACAAAAAATAGCATCATGTCCACTTTCGGTTGATTGTTGTGTTGTTATTCTTGTTCACATCCTCCCCCATCAGCCACATTTGTTCCATTATTTATTCGATTGTCGATCCGGTTGGTTGTTGTGTCCCTCTTCTGTCTACATCGGCCACAACAGTGCACAATAATTCTTGAATTTGTTGCATTATTTCCCCCTCAATCTCGACTGATTATTGCTTATACGCAGTTTTCGGTGGCAGCGGTGTTGACGCCAGACCGATCGCAGGTTGAGGGCGAAGTTTGATGGGTGTGGGACTGCTGCGGCAGTCACAATGATCTCAACAATCAACCGTAGCGGTGGAATTGTTGATTTTTCTGTCGCGGAGGCAACAACAACAAATCGGAGGCAAATTGAAAGCTAAAACGTACTAGCGACGCTGCTGCAGCGGACGTCAGCGTTGAAGACTGCCGCAAGAGCGTGTTGGGTCTAGTGACTGTTGGACCACTGCTGTGGCCATCACAATGATCAATCGCTTTGACGACAATTTGTATCAGAGTTGTGCGATGCGTTCGTTGTGGATCTGTTGCTGGCTACATGCGCGGTGGTACTGAAATGGCTTTTTAGTAAGTGCGGTAAGCTCCAGTAATCGTTTCCGGAGGCGGGTAAGCAAGTAAAACCGCAATGACATGATTTTACATTACCCCTGGCCAAAATCGGTGAAATTACCCATTACCCGGTAATTACCCGATAAAATCCAACTAAGACAAGCCCGAGAAGTGTTTTGAGCTTGAGGTCAACACCAACAAGGGACCTGCAAATTGGAAGAGCAAGAAGAGCACCTGAAGGTGCGCGGAGGACAAGTCCACTGAGGAGTGGCGGCCGGGCGAGGTTGATTTCCTTAGTTGCATTTTACCCATTATCCGTTTTTACCCGTGATGGCGCATTGGGTAAGAATATTACCCTTTACCTGGTAATTACCCGGTAAAATGGAGGGTAAGGTAATTAGGCACCTCTTACCTGCACCAACCATGGGTAACAGGTTTTACCCGGTAACCGGTAAAAACAGGTGAAAGTGTCTTAAAGGCTTTAATGGCCCTAATAACACAGCTACTAATGTTATAAATATTGCTTGTGTCAATGATTATATCAGCTGATGTTGTCATTATCATTTGTACTGGGCATGACATATAAAAGGGTATGTTAACAAAGATCGCCAATGCCTGGACCTGGAATAGCTGAGGCCGATGGTTGGATGATGGGGTGATCTTAATGTGTCTTTTGTACTTATATCATTAATAATTGAACACATTATTTTCTGATACATTACAAATTGTCTTCATTTAGGTAAAAAATGGTCTTATGATAACGATAACGCATTTGTGCAGCTATTGAGTTCTTGAGCTAGATTACCTTTAATTGAGTAAGATATCAAGTTACGCGTGAAAATAAAAAATGAATGATAGAACTATTCAATTGAAACCGCCAACGAAGCAAACACGATGGTTTCAAAGCAACACAACAACCTACCACTTTCAGAAACATAATAATAAATAATATTAATACATAATGGATAACTTGATGCAATTTCAATGTTTAGTTTATGCATTACGCTATTCAATGATGAAAACAAGACAGCACAACAAATCAGCAAACATCTCCACCTCCGGTGAGTGTTTTGTTGTGGTTGTTGTGTCCCTCCTCCTCCTCCTCACACCAACTCCATTCATTCGATTAAGTGTCCTTTGGCGTGTTCAATTGATTCTTGTGTTTGTTTCTGATTGATTGTAGCCATGACAATTGCCCCAGATGAGTGAATTTGTTGCGTAATTATTGTAACAATATCCATCCCCGTCGGCTGATTGTTGTTTATTTTTCATCATTCTCCACCCTACACACCCTGGCTGCCTACCAATTGATTGTTGTGTGTTTATTATGTATTTTTGTAGGCCTCTATCCTTCATCCGTAGGAGGGTCCGCTCACGTTCAGCCTCAGCAGTGATCGTGACCGCCTGTGACCGCTATGACGGCTGAATCGATGCCTCCGACACCCACGCCGATAGTGGACGCTTTGTGAGGATGATTGTGTTTGGTGATGATTGGTGATGGTGCTGTCGGGTTGAGTTGTTGTGTGTGGTTGTTCTGTTGGTTGTCGACTAGTGGTGCTGGAATAGTTTGGCAGGCTCGGGTAATCATTTGGTAAAGCAAGTAAATAGCTGAGCGGCCGGTAATTTTACCGCGATAGTGTCATATTACCGTAACCCTAGCCAAAATCCATGATACCAGGGAAATTCGGGTAATTACCCGGTAAAATGCAACTAAGTTGATTTCAATAAAATAACAACAAGATTCCTTTACCTGGTCGCTACTGAACTTGCTCCCCCCCCCCCGCCTGACGATATCCTGCCCAACGAACTATCCGCTGCAGCCATTGAAAATGGCCCAAGACCAATTTCTAAAGTATCTTGCCGGTGGGCTTGCCAGTTGGAACAAAGAAAAGCCCAACAAGCAAGCAAGCTGGTCGAAGCAAATGCAATTGATGAAGCAATGCGGCAAGCTATGTTAGATTCGAGAGCTTCAAAGACGTTTGTAAATACAAAATACGGCACGAAACTCACCGTGACATCTGATTAAGTCGTTGTCATTGCAAATGGATCCGAACTGCCTGCATCGGACACGGCATTGCTGCCGATAAGTGCACTCTCCAAGGGTGCCAGAGAAGCCATTGTTGTCCCAGGAATGAAACAAAAGGCATTGTTGAGTGTTGGCACATTAGCTGACAACAATTACACAAAAGTGTTTTTACCTGGACGGCAAGGCGCGGACATTTACCGTGCCAATGACGTCAATATCTGTACTGTAGGGTCTACCATTCTCCGAGGATGCTGAGACTGCAGAGGATTGTGGTTGGTCCCATTGGATGACAAACAAAGCGTCAGCCCGGAACTCGACGTCGTCGAAACTGCAATGAACGTCTACGAGTTGCGAAGCACAAAAGAAGTAGTGAGATTCTTGCATGCAGCACTAGGCTATCCAACAAAAGCAACACTGCTTACCGCGGTCCAAAATGGCAACGTGGCGTTCCCGGGGTTGACGCCGGAGAATATCAAGCGACACTTTCCTGAATCAGACGAGACCCAAAAAGGGCACATGAGGCAGACGAGACAAGGTGTTAGATCGACGAAGGTAGTGGACAAAGATGCAATACTGGAGATCCAGCTGAAGCCTGGAGTCAAGCACAAAGACATCTATTTATGTGTGTTTGACGCCACCAAGAAGACAATGTACACCAACCAAACTTGTCGATTTCCTATCATGTCAGCACACGGCAACAGGGACATCATGGTGGAAGTTGAGTTAGATGGCAATTACATTGATGCTGAACCAATAAATCACAAAAGGCAAAAGATCTTACCGAATCGTACCAGAAGATTTTCCAACGGTGGAAGTCCATGGGAGCAGTCTTGCCCAATTGGCACATACTCGACAACGAAGCGCCTGAGGAGTTGAAACATGCAATACGTGAGAATAAATGCAGAATTGAACTGATGCCAGCGGACATGCACAGACGCAACGTCGCAGAACGAGCAATTCAAACATTCAAAGGCCATTTCATCTCAGTTTTATCGGGAGTAGCAGACAGCTTTCCAATCAATCAATGGGATGAGTTGTTGCCACAGTCAGTGCTTACCTTGAACTTGCTCCGGCAGTCCAAGGTGGCCCCAAACATATCCGCATGGGCATATCACCACGGCAGCTTCAACTACAATCAAATGCCTCTGGCACCCATGGGATGTGAGGTGCAATTTCACATCAAGCCTAATAGGAGGGAAAAAATTGGTGAGCATTCGGGTGACGGGTTCTATCTCAAGACGTCAGAAGCAGAAGAACACTACAGGACACATGTAGTGTTTGTCAAAAAGACAAGAGCAAAAAGGCTATCAGACACAGTGTTCTTCAAACACAAGCACATCACACAGCCCACGGTCACAACAGCTGACGATGCAATCGTGAATGCATATCACAAATTAAAACAAGCAATCAATGGTGTGCAACATTCCAAAGACTATGCGCAAATGGAAGCTCTCGAACGAATAAAGCAAGTTTTTGACACAGCAAACAATTGCCAGGCCGAAGTTCCAACAGTGGAACAAACGAAGCAAAATGAACTTACCCAGCCAGTTCCAAGGGTGACTTTCAAAGATGAGTCACCCCCTTCACAGTTGGTTATTGCATCGTCCAATGAACCAGTTGTTGTATCGCCGGAGAAGCGAGGCGAGAAGCAGATTGTAAACCCGAAGCCCATATTGAAGCAACCAAAATATTCTATGCCACCCAAATCTGACTCAATTGCATCATAAGAGCCAGACACCAAGAATGGCAAACTTCAGACAGTCCAACCGAATCGATAGCCAAAAGAGTCTTATGCTGACAAAGAGAAGCAGCAAATGCTGTCCTCGATCAAGAAACGGGACAACTCCTTCAATATCGCCAGCTCTTAAAACATCAGAGATTCTGAGAAGTATGGAATAGATCTGCATCAGATGAATTTGGAAGGTTAGTGCAAGGTATCAAGGGCCGAGTCAAGGCAACAGACACAATAAGGTTCATACACAAGCACGAAATACCAGCAGACAGATTCAAGGATGTTGCCTATATCAAGAAATTTTTTTGCACAATTCGAACCGAGAAGAAAGATCCGTACAGAACTTGAGCGACAATGGGTGGGAATCTCATTAATTACACAGAAGACGTTGGTACACAAACAGCTAATATGCTGCTGGTCAAAATCTTTCTGAATAGCGTCATTTCAACAAAAGGAGCCAGATTTGCCAATGCAGGCATAGCCAATTTTTACCTCATGAAACCACTCAAGCGACCAGAATATGCAAAGATTCGATTGTTGGACATACCTGAACCTGAAGAAATTTATTATTGTCGATGGTTGGGTGTACATCAAAGTAATCACCCTAGGACACGATTTACTCCAAAGACAACTCAATGCCAGAGGATATTTCATTGTTCCCGGCCTATGGAAGCATGAAGTACGACCAATACAATTCGTATCCATGACTTCGGCATCAAGTACATCAGAAACGAAGACTTATTGGACCATCTCTTCCAATCCAACAAGAAGCATTACGATGTCATGGTTAATAAAGAAAGAAAGGAATATTTGAAAATTGAGTTAGATTGGGATTACAAGAATAGAAAAGTGCATTTATCAATGAAACCTTACCTTGAAAAAGCACTATGTCAATTTGACAACTTGGTACCAACTCAACGCAGAGACTCGCCATATATATAATACCTCAAAACAAGTAGGAAAGGATGAGCAAGCACATGTACAAAAAGCCACAGGCAAATTCAACTACTATGCACATGCAGTTGATTCAACAATGTTAACTCCGACAGTGCATTAGCAGCACAACAGTCAAAACTGACAGAGAATACAATGCAGCGAACACAGCACTTCCTCAATTACGCCGCCACACAAGAGCTATCTGTCACCACTTACCGTACCAGTGATATGGTTCTCGCAATTCACAGCAATGTCAGTTACCTAAACGAAGAAGATACAAGAAGCAGAGCTGGGGGGCATCACTTCCTGCCGCTGCCGGGAGGTGATGAAAGCGCCAGGGTAAGGGCAATAATATTATTGTACTCAGAATTCGTGGGCGCAATAGAATATTTGTTGGTAGTGGTGGGTGTGAGAAAAAAATGTTGATTTCCCCCCAAAAATGTCAAAAAATGTATACTGAATGCAAAGGTATATATACTGATTCATACGTGAATATTGCATTTAACTCATTGAAAATTCGTATCTTTGGATACATACCTANGATTCCTACGTGAATATTGCATTTAACTCATTGAAAATTCGTATCTTTGGATACATACCTACAAATATCTTCAGATAAAGAGTTATGTTATATAAATGATCAAAATCACACATGACAGTCAAAATGATTTTGATCAAGAAAGGGAAGAGTGAAAGACAAGACGAGACAAGAAGACACAATATTAGCTCCGGGAGATGAGGGACTACATCCCATTATCTGAATAATTTCTATTATGGAGAACCATGAACATTCACAGCATAGCCATGGCCCTCTTCCTGGCAAGTGCCGCCGCCCAAGACAATCGACATCTTTTCTTGCTGGTGCTGGAATTTGATCTTCATCTACTTACTCTGATAACGAGCTGGCATGCACGATAAAAATAGTTAATATATCACTGAAAGATGTCACATTTCACTTCTAGCTTCAATGCTCGCTTCAGACTTTTAGATCATCAATTATCTGGATTGTACCATTCTGTTCTTTAAGATTCACTCTTACTGTCTACTTGTAAAAATATTTTAAATAAGCCGATTGACCCTTCAACCGTCCGTTAGATTTCGCATCAGTTACATTTATCATTTATCTATAAATCTAACTTTTGACGTTGTTGAGTAATCCACAGAGGGCTTTAGATTAACATAGGAATTAGTACTTATTACATAGACGGAATCAATTAAAACTCAACAACCCTAAAAGAACAGAATGGTATGTATTAAACTGTTTTTCAATTGGGAGTATTTTCATTTTTATTGGAACATGATGTCAACATTGCATCAGAACTATTAAGTACCATATCTGACAGGATAATGTCAGAGCTTTATCTTTGACACAGTATTCAAGTTTAAGTAGAATTCTCCTTAAAACCTTAACAAATGAAGCTCTGGCACCGAACTCACAATTACTATCGAACCCTATCAGAAATGCTCTTCACTAAAATATATTACCCTCCTGAACAAATAAAGTCATCTGCCAAACAAATATTACTCCTCTGAGATACTCATCATGCCTGCATTGTAGGTAGACATGCGGATTCTGTTAATCTCAGAAACATCCGAATCACGAATATCGTTATACCACATATCATCCACGTCCTCGTCTTCCTCCTCGATCTTAAATTCAACACTTCTTTTCTTCTGAAGGAAGGCAGCCACCGACTTACGTGTTGTGGTACGACGAGCCATGATAGTTTTGCGATCCATAGAACCACCAAATATCGTGGGACGTACGAGCCTTTCCACTTCATTCTCCTCTCCCTGTCCACCCATGATTTTCAAGGATTTACGGCACTCATCAATGACATCAGAGATTTTGGAGTGAATTTGAATCATGGCGACGCTACCATAGGCCATGTAGTTCCCGCCCTGATGGTAACGGACCAAATCTGCCTCCGACGGCTGATCGACAACCTTGAGGAAATCTTGAAATTCAAAGGGAACGCAAATGTCGATATCTCCCTGCAAATCTTGAGTGAAGGCGTTTGCCATCCCCCCCCTGTGGACACCAAAGTCTCTTAGAAATCGTAGACGATTCTTCATATCCATCTTGACGTAGAGCTCGAGCCCAGAGAGGAAGGATCCTCCCTTGGGTGCATCATTCCAGAGTGTGGGTTCGCCCGGACTTCCATGGTGGTAGAATTGGAAGGGTAAAAGTTGTGGATTGGCTTGGATGACAGTGAAGAATTGGCAGTTCAACTGCTCTTGCATTGCTTCCTTGGGAATATCCTGTTCCATGGACCCATCAAAGTATTCTTCTTTCAACACTTCTTTGGTTCCGTCGGGCTAGAAACAAGTAGTAGTATGATTACAAGGTGTATGAATGCTTAGTATCTGATGACGAATCAACAATAGAAATACAACTTCAAACTCGCGCACCTTTTTCATAATCAAGTATCCTGGAGGCAAAAAAGAAGGAGCACTAGCACTACACACGATAGCCGAATAGATGTATACATCCGGTGCAGTGATGTGATTCAAAAGAACCGGAGGAGAAGCAGCACTGGTGGTGGACAAAGAGATGTTTAGTGTACGTCCCGTCTTCCTGTAGGCCTCCAAAAACGTCAGTTCACCGCAAGTGAACCATTTGGCACCCTCCAACCATTCATCCTTATCCCACATGGCTCCAGTCTTGATGAGTTTATCGATACGGTCAGACCAGGGAGTGCCGCAGCCATAAAGACGGGGCTGAAGCACACCCGGCTGGGAGTCGCGTTCAAACTCTTCATCGGTCCGTGTGCAAGTGAAGGCGGCAATGATACTTCCCATGGAGGATCCCGACATGATCTCGGGCAGAATGCCAGTCTTTTTGTAGGCTTGCACGGCTCCCAAGTGATAATTCCCAATCATGGCACCCCCACTGAGACACAAAGCCCTCCTCCCGTAGGTGGACACGGACCGTTCCAGCAATTCCTTCACTTGCCTCTGTTCCTCCTTATCCCCCCCGTTCTTGACCTCCTCCGTCACCCACTCCAAGGTCTGAACTACCTCGGCCACGAAGTCCTTGATGATCTGCTTGGGCTCGCCCGTATGCAGATGCGAATACAGCTCGGAGCTGAAGATCCCCCCCACATTCTTACGCAGACAGAGCTGCAACAGGGCAACGGCGATCGTGACGTCTTCCTCCTCCCGCGCGGCCCTCAGATCTTCCATGAGCTCCTCGAGGTAGGTCCAGCTGTAATGCTTGGCGGTCTCATCGGTCAGATCGTACGCCCACTTGGATCGACCGGTCAGCTCGTCGAGTTTCTTGGAGAGAGCCAGCCACTCTTCGTAGGAGGAGGCGTGACGGCGCTGATGACGCAGGCTGCGATGGTTGCAGAAGACGAATTCGAGGACCTTGATGACGAGACGCACTGAGAAGTAGATGGGCACTTCGACGAGGATGTTGAAGGCGTGGCAGAGTCCGATGACCAAGGAGGAGCAGCCCGGGAGGACGTAGGCGGCGATCAGGTGGTAGAGGAACAAGGTGCCGAACCAGGCCAGCGTGGCTACGAAGGTGGCCTCGTAGAGGAGGTTGGTGTCGATGACTATCTTCATCTGTCTTGGTTTGCTTTTGGGCTGGCTTATGGCACAATGGATTACTCTGGATTACTTACGTTTGTGTTGTGAACAGAGTGTGGAACAGTTCAACAGAAAGAGCCGAAGCGGTTGAAAGAGACAGAGGCAGAAGACAGAAGACCAAACCACATCATGTGCGACACAGTGAAAATGTTCGACGCAATGCAAGATCCAAAAGATCCAAAAGATCCGTCCGAAATTTGTGGGCACCCCGAGTTGCCTACTAAATTCAAAAACCATGAAGTCACTGGTCCACTGTTCTTCCTTGGTCCACATCATGGCATCCCATTTTTTCATATTTGGAACAACTCTTCTCAGACATCTCTATATAACTCTTTGGTACCTCTGACACACAGCTCTGGCTCGGAGTCTTTAAACATGCTCTGGACAAGTTATTGTAAAAGAGCACAATGATTCAGTAGTAATTACGCAGCTATTTTATGGTACTAGAGCTAGAGTGCGTGGCAAAAACACACTAGAGGAAAAATATGCCAAAGAACGTAATGATCTCAATTGGCTGCTGTGAAGCTCACTGGTAATGAGCACAGGCGAAAGGTGAGTGAGTTACGAATGAGAGCAGTGACTCAACACATCCTTGCAGTGAGCAAAGAGAATGTGAGAAAGAGAGTTAAAAAAAGGTAATGGGCCCTGGGCAGTTCAGCATAGAAGATGAAGCCAGAGGTGTCAGCGTCGGAGAAGAAGTGTTTGTTGTGTAAGTAGACATAAAAGTAAGATGTTGATTTGCGGAAGAATTGGCTCGATTACAAAGACAGTCTGCTCGAGAGCTTGATAGCTATAAGATGGAGCTATACAGTAAGATAAATAAAGACTTCAGGGTGGAAGCTGATAGAATTCGGGAGGTTGAAAGGCAACGAACTGAAAAGCAACAAGGTGAATGGATGAGCAAAGTCGAACAAGTGAGAGTACAAAACTGTGACGCATTGAGGAAGTTGACAAAAGAACACGAACAGCGCATGCAATTAATGAAGCAGCAACACACCATCCAAATCCAACGTCTCACCCACGACCAAGAAGTGGCAATGGAAGTTGCAAAGAGGGATCTAGACTCAAAATTGGAAGATTCAACAAGAATCCATCAAAGAACAATGGCTAAAATGGATGCCGATCACAGGGATAAACTCAGCTTGATACGGACAGAATGCAGGCTGTGAGTCGATAATGGGATGCTTTATATACGAACAATATGAAACCAAACTCATATCACTTATTCTCTGCATGCCTCAAAAAGGGAGTTTGAGAGGTGGTGTGCTGAAAGGGAACAGAATCTCCTTAAGATAGAAGATGCCGAGCTGAAACAAGCCGAAGAAGTGATGAAGAGTAAGATTAACGCTGACATCGACCGCATAGCCAAGAAGCTGAATGAAGAAACAAGGGAAAAGAGGGAAATAATGTCATTGGAAGCAAAGAAAAAGACGGAGGTGAGAATTGCCCTGTATATCTCTGTATTGCTATTGGTTTGCACTCAAACCTACCTGTGTTTATATACGTGCGTTGTAGTTGTATTCGAACGGTAGTCAATTAAAGCTGCCTTGGATCAGGAGTTGAAGTCAATTCAGTCCGACTTGAGCCAAGCTCGAGAGGCTACTTCGGTTCTCGTTAAGCAAGAAGCGAATACGAAATCCAACGTGGTTGAATTAAGGCAGAGAGCGTCCGTACTGCAGGCATCTATACACGAGAAAGAAGATGCCAGAATCGTCCTTGAGAGTTCATTTGTGGAGTTTGCAAAGCAATTGGATCAAGCCATTGCAGATAAGAAGAAAGACGCCGACAGAAAGATAATGTCAGCAAGACAAGACTTGATAACATTAGAAGAAGAAGTCAATAACTTGATTGCAACTCACCCTCAACGACTCGAAGCAGAAAGAAAAGATTTGGATTTATTGAAAGCCCAGCATCAGGATGAGATTGAGTTGGCTAAGGATAAAGTGAGCGCTATGACAGAACACAAGAGAAAAGCAGTTGACGAGACTTCGTTCAAATTGTCTTCCCTGGTAGAAGTGATCGCGCAGCTTGAAAAACAAATTGATGAAGCGAGAGCTAGCAAAATCCTTGGAGTAAACCGCCAGTCTAAATAATTTTGTTAATTGATGCTTGTAGACAGGCATTACTATCAGTGACTCTTTAATGCTGTTTCCATATAATCATAATTTCTGCCATCATTTTAGTTTTCCTTCTCATCTCCAGCTTTTTCTTCCACTGGTTTTGGCTTAGGTTGGAACACAGCAAATTTGGGTGGTGCTGTTGATGCATCTCTCATAGGCGACTCTGTCTTTGACGATATTGGGGGCAGACCAGACATCGGAGTTGATGATACATTTCCCATCGAAGCTAATGGATCAGCGTATCGTCTTGACGGGGGTCCACTTCTTTTTGTAGACAATCTACTGGGAGGCGCCATGAGTGCTGCCAACGGATCGTTAGAGGCAGGTGCTGGAGTGCTTGCGGGAGCATCAGCCTTGGGTGTCATAATCGGAGGAGGCGCGAGAGGTTTAGCAACTTCGGCAGGGTCATCTCCAGGGAATATCCATCGCTTTAGCTTCTCATCATAGTAGGCCTGCATTTCTTCTCCAACATCAGCTACTTTCGCTTTTGATTCTTTGTCTCGTCCGAGCAATTTAGAGAGCCACCCACCACTCCCTGTGTGAGTAGAACAAAGCAAAATTCAAGCTCTCAGATGTGTTCATGTATAATAACAGACATATTGCAATACAGACTTACTAGGAGGTTCAGAAGAGGGTGCTTTTTGTTCGTATTTCTTGGAGCTCGGAGTTGAAGAATAAATGGGATCTTGTTCTTTGTCCTCTGTTTGCTTATCATCCAACGGTTTACTGATGCCATCAACACCAAGTGTGGGAGGAGCAGAAACAGGTGGGAATTCTCTAGTTGGTGCAGGGTTAACCCCCATCCTATCTGACTCACGCTCTTCTGGTGGTTTCGAAACTTGAAAGGGTGTAAATGGTTGAGTTGTCGTATCAGAATTCAAGGTTGATTTTGAGTTAGGTGGGGCTTCTGATGAAATAAGAGAAGTGTTGCCCTGGTGACTCTCAACATAGACATTCGCTTTATCAGAAGGTTTGTCTATGGATTTCGAGTTGGCCGCAGAGGCACTTGGTTTCTTCTCAATTATGTCCATAAACTCATTCTCAGATGACGGCTCGTCAAGCTTATTTTCTTGCTGCAGCAAGTCTGTTTTGATGTTATCACTGGCATCCGATGATTTGCGTCCAAACATACTACCAAGGCCCCCAGCAATGGCTGCAATTGCCGACTTCCGCTGTTCGGTCTCCTTTCTCTTGCATGATAGCTCTGCGCCCGTCATTACACATAGCCGGTCTTCGAAACGATACAAGCGGTCAACAAAGTCATCAGGGAATACAGGAATAAGACTGCCCGACATTGGAGGCGCTTGGGAATTGTCGTTTTCATCTAAACCGATTCCAGTCAACTGCCTAATACTGACAACATATTCTCGAGCGAGATCAACATAGCCATAGTCGGCAAGTAGCTCAGCGTAACGCAACTTGAATACTTGCAAACTCTGGAGGCATGTTCGTCGGTTTCCCCGACGTCTCGCCCACTCGAATGCCTCTGTGCAAAGAAAGCTTTCGATGGCTTCCGGCGTCATTAACTCGGAATGCAAAGGAACATCGTGATCACAACCCAACAGCAGAAAACGAGTTGGCAAGTTCCAATTTGTTCCGATTGAGTACCCACACATTAGATAGCACACATGAGCTCCATCAAACTTTTCTAATTGCATCAACCTATCGCCGAGAGTGAGAACTATCTTATTCCACCCTTCCTTGCGGTTGCTAATTTACAAATTGAGGCATAACAAACGAGAATTAAGAGATACATACACAAATCAGAAGTAAAGCTTCCTTACTCGAGAGCACTTACCTCAAAATAGACGCTAGTTGATGCTTCCAAGTAGACCCAAGATTATTGTAAATATCGTCACTCCAAAATGACTCTGAACCCGGGTCGGCTAAGTCCTCACTAGATGGAAGTTCAAGGTTTTTAGAGAGCATCAATGCGACAGTGTGGAGTGGGGATCCGGGCGAAAGCACTTCATCCGCAAATCTTTGAGCAACTATCTGATAAGTATCGAATCCAGACATTCCCCCAATAAGGAGAGCCAGAGCATAGTTTTTGTTCTGCAGTGCTTCGTCCACTGCTTCTTCTCTGTTGCCACGCATCTAGAGAGTAGGAATGAGGTTTAAGTGTATATTGGTGATAGTGACCTAAAATTTAAATAGCACAAGCGCTCACCATTTGCCTTTGAATTTCTTCTAGATCCATATTATGGTTAACAGAGGGTGGAATAGGTACCTGGGGAGATTGAGGCACAGAATTATTGTGGGCGTCTTCGCTATTTGAGTTCTCATCATCGGGAGAGAGAAGCAAGTCAACTACTGCCCCAATGTCATCTTTGAGTCTACCTCCATTCTGAGCAGCAATTTGAACCACGTTCCAGATGAGGCTGTTTGTTGCTGAACACTTTTTATCTATAAAGGACATGACCTCTTCGTCCCGAGATTTGATCATGGGTAAACTGAGTTGAGCAAGAATGGAATATTTATGTTCACGAGGAATCAAGCTCCGGAGCTGGTGAATGACAACTGGACCACGGCGCAAAGTCTTTCGGCCCTCAATAGATGATGGTATGGCTGCTCCAGAAAGAGACTTAGCTACCTGAGGTATCATAACACAAAGTCTGCCCCCAAAGCCAAAGAGAGCAATTGCATGCGCTGGTCGATTACCATCACCACTGCTGCGTGAGGTATTCTTCATTAGATTTGTCGGCACTATTTTGGCCTCGACTGTGCTGGGTTTCATTGATTCGGGAAGAAGATCAGGTTTGGTTTGTACTCCTTCGGAGCCAGTGGTCAAGTGTATATCTGGATGAACAATAGTGGAGGAAGGCTCTTCAACTTTTTGCACCATCTCGTTGGTGCTCAAAGAAGGTTCAAGTTTGATCTCGTCACCATGAGGTAGTGTCCATGACGTCTCGCCCGATGTTTCATTGTAATAGTAGGTTTTGCCTGAAGTTGGATCCACTGCTGCTACCCATCCTTTTGGAAGAGTTGTGACTCGTTTATCCAAAGCGGGGAGATCATCGTCTACAGTATTATCCGTTGACGCCGCAGGCGAAAGCCTTTGATTGATGTATAAATTCTCCGATTCCACCGCTTTTGTGGTGCTATCTTCAACCGGTTCGACAATCATCTCCGTGGATGGACTCTCCGGAACAGGTTCGGCAATCTTCTCTTCCAATAATGGTACCTCCCAACTACTTTCGCCTGTTGCCTCATTGTAGTAAAACACTTTCCCGCTACTTGGATCTTCAGATGCCACCCACCCTTTCGGAAGTTCTTTCTTTTCGTGGGGAGAAGTGGAGTCTTCATTGCTGCTTTCTGCAGTTGTATTGGGAGATTGTGAGACCACATCGCCAATCTCTTCGGACTCAATTCTATTGTGCTCTAATTCCCCACTGGACTCCTCTTCTTTTTCACCCCTTGTCTTCTCCTCAGGCAGCGTCCATGACGTTTCACCTGTCAGCTCGTTGAAGTAATAAGTATTGCCGGAAGATGGGTCTATAGCTTCTTCCCACCCTGCTGGAAGAGCCTTAGACTCTTGTGCGGTGATATCATTGTCTATGCTTGAAGATGCTTGGTTGTCTTCAACTGTACCTACTGCCATTGAATCAACGGCAACTTCATCAGATACATTTCCAGCACATTTGAGTGGCATATCATTGAGCTCTTGAATCGATGAATCCTTGCCTGTATTTTCGTGCATGGTCTTACTGTTGTTGAGAGACTCGATATATTTCTCCTCTGGCAGAGTCCATGATGTTTCACCTGTCGACTCGTTGAAGTAATAAGTATTGCCTGTAGATGGGTCTATAGCTTCTTGCCACCCTACCGGAAGAGGTGCAGACTCTTCTGTTGTGGTAATATTATCATCTTCTACACCAGGGGGTGCTTGGCTTTCATCTTCGTTGCTTGCTCCCATCGCATCGACACCATGATCAGCGGAAAAATGATCAGCAGGAGCCACGTGTTTTTCAAGTACGATATCATCATCCGTTGTGTTGGGTAGACCCTCGTCTACCATTTCATCTCTAATAACCTCGTTGTCTACAATGCCGTACTCTACCTCCTCGGGCCGCGTCCATAGCGTTTCACCAGATGATTCATTGAAGTAATAAGTATTGCCTGAAGATGGATCAATGGCCTCTTGCCATCCAGCGGGGAGAGGTTGTTGTTCTTCTTCGACTGCTCCATCTTCTCCACCGATTAGACTCAAGACAAAGCCATCAGATACAGTCTCAGCTTCTACTGGAGCTTCAGAAGCAGCAACGTCAACAAAACTGTCCGATATGTCTTCCGGCTCTCTGTTCACATCCGTTACAACAGCAGTTTCAGGCTTTACAACCTCTTCGGCTTCAAGTTGGATGTCAGCGTCAGGCATATTCAACTTATCATCTGCCATATCGTCAGATTCAACTGATCTATCCCACCTGCTCTCATTGGTGGATTCGCGATAATAATACTTCTTGCCGGTCTGCTGATCAATACCTTCAATCCATCCATCTGGCAAAGATTCCAATGACAAGTTCGATGCAATATCGTTACTCTCCGTTTCGTGTTGATCTTCAAGTATATCAGGTTCAGCTTCTACTGTTTCGTTATCCTTGGTCTCCTTGAGCACACTAGGATGTTCCCAACTGATCTGGCCATTAGCTTGGCAGACATAAAAGGGTTTGCCATTTGGACCCATAGCCTCGAACCACCCCTCGGGCAAAGGCTCCTGTTTGGAGGGTGGGTTTTCTTCAGGAACCATCTTTGTCTCGGATTGATGCATCTCTGCAACAGCTTGATTGTCTTCAACAGTGGTACGCTCTACTGGAAAGTCATTTGCATGTTCAGTCATAGCTCCACCGGTCATTTCGGCAGGTGGGACTTCAACGGGGGATACCGATGATTCGTGAGGTTCTTCGGGTGAATCCAGAGCATGTGACGGTCTCTCCCAAGAACTTTCACCTGAAATTTCATTGTAGTAATACACCCTACCAGAGATTTCCTCATACCCCTCCGTCCATCCTGGAGGCAGCAGTTCATCCGACATAATATGAGCAGTTGAATTCTCAAGTGTCGTCTCGTCATTGGTGGTTACATTGTTTGCAGGAGATTGTTCTATAATGTGCTGTGACTCTGGGACCATTTCAGGTTGTTGGGTTTGATACTCCAAAGGGTGAGTTTCGGCTGAAGCTGTTGGTGCTTCGTATTCCATATCATTCAAAGGCTGCTCAGCCTGATACTCTGACGGATGGCTTCGGTCTGGAATATCAGGCACTTCATTACTATGCACAACTTGGGATTCATTGGCATTGCTTGGCAAAGCCTCCGCACATTCATTCTCCCCCGCATTGAAATCTTCCACTGGTGCAGTATCCACATAAGCATCTCCTTCAAAATTATTATCTCCGCCCAAGATTAGAGAGGGGGCATTCGGATCCAAACAGTCAATGACGGGAATAGTCCAAGAACTCTGTTGAGTGACGGTATTATAATAATAAACCCTGCCGGTAGTTTCATCCACCCCCTCAACCCATCCATCCGGTAGATTCTGCATAGACTGCTGCTGCGACGACGGTTCATCGATGCATTTAATCTCCGTTTCTCTCAATTCGCCTTGATAATCACTCGTATCGTATTCGGCTACCATGGAAGAATCTACCAACGACTCCGTTCCTTGAGAGACCATAGACGGAGACGGCATCACGCAGTCATTGTCGTCTTTTGAAGCAATGGGCGGGACATCCTCGTCTTGAACAAACGACTGGTAATCACTCATAGCATCGCATTCGGTAACGCGCGATGATTCGGCATCCGGAAATGGACCATGATGAATTGGAGGAGCGGTGGCACTAAACGTTACATGGAGTGATGGAGGAGGTACGGTTTGAGTCATGTCGTTTTGTTCCTCTTGAGCAATCTCGGCGACTTGATTCACAGCGTCATCTAAAGTTTCTTGTACTACCTTCGATGCAACGATGTTCCAATCTTGCGACTCTTCCGATTCTTGTGTTTGTGGAATTATCGCAGAGATATTTGCAGTAGTTGTCAATTCTTCATGATAATTCGGTGGTACGTGGTGGTACGAGATTAGATGTTGGCATCGTAGCAGCCGGGTATTCGATCGGGGGAGGCGGTTGAGACATCACTGGGACAACAGTTGTTTGTCCGCGGTTTTGAATGTCGGGGATAGCATCATGATCCATAGACTGCACAACAACATCATGATCCACTGCAGTTTGGTCTGGCTGCGCAATGGAAGGAGGGGCAACAAGCTCAATCGACGGTACACTATGATCCGCCGTTAATTCTACCTCGTTTGATTTTTTGTCGACATCCGAAATAACCGTCTTCTTTTCTTCTTCTTCCGCATCAATAACATTGTCCACCTCATCACTCCCCGCTTCTTTCATTACAACAACCGTCTCTTCCACCAGCACCGGGGCTTCCAACTGCACCGGTGGCATATCCTCACCACCCTCCGTCTTCCACTCCAATCGCGGCGAAGGCAAGGGACTCAAATCCGTCATCAAATTATTATTATTAGTAGTAGTACCATTGTTACTACTACTTTTCTCCCCCGCAATTCGCGGCGAATACCCCCGCTGTCGAGACGATGTGGGAGTCATCATGAAACGGGGAGAAGCATTCACTTCCATGGGAGGGGGTTTCTTGAAATGAGGAGCGTAACCGCTGGTATTGGATCGACTGCCCACGGAAGAATTGGCAATGCTGACGTTGTT
>JALLPH010001912.1:0-12133 GCA_036939855.1 Cyclotella choctawhatcheeana | reverse complement strand
TCCAAAGACCTTCACAGTCTTGCCATCGATGGTGAGTGTTTTTGAGTCGAGACAGTGAGAGATGGATTGGTTGGCACGGCCGTGGACGGTGTCATATTTGTACATGTACTCCATGTAGTTGACGGGGATGAATGGATCATTAACAGCCACGATGTTGATGTTAGGGTTTTTGGCTGCCGCTCGCATAACCAGACTTTGTTAAAGACATGCATCATGACATCATTGTATACACAGAATGAGGGATGAAATAGTAAGATTAAACAATGTTCCACAGTGTTCATATCCAATTGTCAACAATTATAGCGCAAAACGACTTACCGTCCGATACGTCCGAAGCCGTTGATACCAACATTGATAGACATGGTTCTGATGTGAGTGTATTTAGATAGCTATGACGAAGTGGAGCTGGTCGGAGCTGGAGATCTTTTATGGAGAAATGAGTGAGTGTGTGTGGTGGTGTTTTTTGTTGGTGTTCGTTTTGGTGAAGATTCGGGTTTGGTGTGATAATTCCACGATGAGAATCCTTCTTTGAAACTCAGGAAATCCAGCTTAACAAATCTTCTGTCCTAATATTCATCGCTGTATGGAGCATTATCTTAAATTTCTCTTCCTAACGGCGATATTATGAACACGTCAGTCTTCCAAGAGCCATCCATTTGTAAAAAAGATCCGACCAATGCAAAGCAGAATGAAAGATACAAGAGGCGTCATCCTCTCATAATTTCAATTGAAATTCTACCAATAGATTGCGAACTTACCATTCAACAAGATGTTGTCCAACACCGCCTCAAAGATTGTTAGCAGCGCCGCTAAGAAAGGTACTCGGTATGTCCTATTATTATTAAATCATGGGTTTGTTCGTTGGGGCTGAAACCAGAGTTATGATGCAATGATGACGCTTAGTCCAGTTCTGTTGGCAGAATCTAATAGAATTAGGGTTGAATTCTAAATGTTCAGTCAGTGCACTGCATTTGATTGTCAATGAGGCGATGAAAAAGAACTACGAAAGAGATTGTTGCAGGTGGTTTGAACTCAATAATGCATCTACAATGTGACATGTTCAATTTCTATTGATTTGTCTGTGATATAAAGGGATATCATGTATTGATTTGTTCCGTGTTCTTCATCTTACTGAACGACCCACAACAGTCACTTTATCGAAATTTACCAGATATCTTTATCTAACCTCAATTTGACATTATTCAGTGCCTTCAATTCTACCTCCGCCCTCTCTGGACGTAAATTCTTTGTCGGTGGAAACTGGAAATGCAACGGTTCCGTCCAACAAACTTCAGACCTTATCTCCATCTTAAACCAATCTACTCTCTCCACTGATACTGAAGTGGTTGTATGCCCCTCTCAAGTCTACGTCCAAGGAGTACGTGAAAAACTTCGTGGTGATATTAGTGTAGGAGCTCAGGATGTTTGGGTTCAGGGTAATGGAGCTTTCACCGGTGAGACTTCGGCTGATATGCTCAAGGATATGGGTGTGGGATGGGCTGTTGTAGGTCATTCTGAAAGGAGGGGTAAGGGCGAGAGTAGCGAGGAATGTGCCAAGAAGGCCAAGTACGCCTTGGATAAGGGATTAAAAGTTATTGCTTGTTGTGGTGAGCCCTTGGAGGCCAGGGAGGCAGGGACTACGAATGACTATGTCTTTCCTCAGATTAAGGCGTATGCCGATGTCTTTTCGAAGGAAGACTGGGCAAATGTTGTGATTGCATATGAACCCATTTGGGCTATCGGTACTGGGTTGACTGCCACTCCAGAGCAAGCTCAGGATACTCATTCTGACTTGAGAAAGTATTTGGGTGAAATTGCAGGTGCTGATGTAGCAGAGAGCACACGTATCTTGTATGGTGGGTCTGCAACGGGAGCTACTGCCCCAGGTCTCTCTGCCAAGCCTGATATTGATGGTTTCTTGGTGGGTGGTGCCTCGCTGAAGCCTGAATTTGCCGATATTGTCAACTGCAATGGAGCTGAGAAGAGTTTGAAGCCTGTAAACATTGGTATCAATGGCTTTGGACGTATTGGACGTCTTGTTATGCGTGCTGCCCACAACGATCCCATGGTCAACATTGTGGCTGTTAATGATCCATTCATCCCCACAAATTACATGGAGTACATGCTTTCGTTTGACACCGTTCATGGGAAATTCCCTGGTGAGGTGATCGCCACTGGTGATAAGGAAATCTCCGTCAGCGGAAAGCCTGTCAAGGTCTTTGGCTGAGATGGATCCTTCCAAGATCTCATGGGGTGATGCTGGTGCAGACTACGTTGTGGAGAGTACGGGAGTATTTACAACTAAGGAAAAGGCTTCCATGCATATGTCTGGAGGTGCGAAGAAAGTTGTCATTTCGGCTCCCTCTGCCGATGCACCTATGTTTGTTATGGGAGTCAATCACGAGAAGTACGAAGGATCCATGGATGTTGTTTCCAACGCCTCGTGTACCACCAACTGTTTGGCTCCTCTTGCTAAGGTTGTCAATGATGAATTCGGCATCAAGGAGGCGCTTATGACCACGGTGCATGCGGTTACTGCCACCCAACAAACGGTGGATGGACCTTCTCAAAAGGACTGGAGGGGAGGACGTGCTGCATGTTACAACATTATTCCATCATCTACTGGTGCTGCCAAGGCTGTCGGTAAGGTCATTCCTGATCTTAATGGAAAACTCACGGGTATGGCGTTCCGTGTCCCTACTGCCAACGTGTCTGTGGTTGATTTGACTGCCCGTCTCAACAAAGGCGCATCCTATGAAACCATCTGTGCGAAGATTAAGGATGCCTCAGAGAACGAATTGAAGGGTGTCCTAGGCTACCAAAACAAGGATATTGTCTCATCTGATTTCATCAGTGACAACCACTCTTCCATTTTTGATGAAAAGGCAGGTATTGCATTAACGGATGATTTTGTCAAGCTTGTTAGTTGGTATGATAATGAGGCAGGATATTCCCAAAGGGTTGTTGATTTGATTAAGCACATGGATATTTCCAAATAAGCTATTGTTAGCGCTGTCGAAGGAGCTGCTGTTGGTGTTTCAATGTTATTACTACTGACGAAATGATATAAGTTAAATAATTCAACTTTCAATTAATTATCTATGATTGACAAACACTGTATCAATACCAAAACACACCCAACACTTAAACTTGTTGGACCAAAATGTCATGTTCCTTGCACTATCTACCCAATTGAAAATCTCTTACCTCGAATTTGTAATAGATTGTTATCAATCATACATTCGAGTAGCATTTGTCATGGAATCCAAGGTGAATGAATCATCGTGATCAATTAAAGCACAGCTGATAATGTCATCCAAGTTGTCGTCAACATCTCTTGAGAACACACCATTAATATTTACCTCATTTTGCGCCACAGCGGTGTCATTCAAATCATTACAAAAGCAGGCACCCTTTCCAGCAAGTTGCTTGAAATTATCAATCACGATGGCAACAATCTTCTTCTTAGAGTCTCTGTTTGCAGCAGAGGCAGAAGGTGCCAAGACAGAACTCCTCGAACGAGTGGTCACCTTCTTTTGGCCAAAGCGTGCAATAGCCACTGAAGAGCTCTCGGTTCCATCATCAGTCTCAGATGATGTGGATGTGGTGTCATACGCTAGAGAGTTGGTTTCCATAGTTGCTTTACTGGTAGTGGCTAAATCGCTTTCATCAATAGTAGTTTTATCCTCAATGAGTGACATTATGGAGAAAAATCTCCTGAGGTTATGCCGCTCATTCGTACTCTGATTCTTGGCCAAGACAACTTCAGGACCTATGGCTCTGTCAGACTCATCACTTACGGATAAATCTCCTTCGGAAGGTGTGATCAAAGAACCACAGGCTGCAGTATCATCAGAACTATAGGAGCTTCCAACTATCTTGATGGAACCCTCAGAATTATCATCAACGCCAGAGAAGATGCTACCATAATCTTTTGAAGAACAAATTGTTAAGACTTCAAAAGCTGTATTTTCGTCAGAAATGACGCCCATTAATGAATAGTTGGTAGTGCTACCATCATCCTTGTTAGTATCCACAAATTCGTAGACTTGCACGTCACGTTCTGATGGTTTACCGTTATTCTCAATAAGATAAGCTCCTCGGACCTCTCCGTCATATTCTTTTTTGGTGGGTTCGTCTGCGGTCTCAATTGGCAATATATCATGTACTAGATGTTTTGAGTATACACTTTCTTGTTCATCATGTAAAAGCACAATTGCCAGCTCCTCCACTGACTCTACTGGTGTTACTTTGGGTGTAAACATTTCTTCCTCGTTATCTTCGTTACTCCTCTCTTGCTTATCAGCTTTGCTGGCATCACTGTCTACTTCCTCCTCCACTTCCTCCACCACACCACCACTATTGATGCCCCGAAGACGTCGGAGGTTAAATACTTTCTTCAAGCCCATTTCACAACAAAGTATGAGGGAAATATAACGATTGTTTTCCTCAATCTCATTCTCCCATTGATCTGTTCCTGTGAACGGATATAGAGAGATGGAAGTCTGCTGTTGAATGAGACATGAGCTGGCCAATTTTGTCAGTGCCGAAATCAGAAATGAACCAAAATAATTATTTTGTGAAGCAAGCTTCCCTCGCATCATCAGTCGCAGTTCGCATTCGCTAAACCATACCACAAATACCATGAGATACTGACCACCTATCCATACCTATCTTTTAGGTACATTAATTGTCTTACAGCAAATAATCTTTACTCTTGGGATGGGGTTCTCTTTACTCAGAGGTGTCAAATAATGAACACCAAAGCGAACGCAATATCTTTCAAAGCCCCGTATTGGATAATGCATGAGATTTATGAGAGCTCATAACAAAGATATACTCAAACAACTACCATTTAACATTATTTCTTGCACCCTCCAATCAACATACCATGAAATATGTTCACTCTTACGTCCTTTTTCAAGCTAGCATTGCTGCTGCCAATGACAATGATCACCCATTTATCCGACGAGTGCAATCACAGTTACTTCCTCAGTGTGGCAGTCCTTCTTGTTGGTGTGACTTGAATGCTTCTACTTCGACTTCAACAGTTTGCCCAGACTATCCGGCAGATCAAATTTATACCTCAAAGATAGAAGAGGCAAACTTCTTTGCAACATTGGAGCTCGCTAACCCTGATTACAAGGGTCTTCAGCTTTGTTATCCAGATCTATCAACAAGTGTTAACCTCGAGGGTGTAAGTATTGATCCTAATATTCTCTGCGATGAGGGCATATTGGTAGAAGACAAGAAAAGCAAAAGCAAGACATCCAAGGCTAAGTCATCCAAGGCCTCGCAATGTATGAGAAAATGCAAGACGCATAAAGGCAGTGAGGTCTGTGGCATCCAGTTTATGCGAGATGGTGCCATTATCAGTCCAGATGAGTACAGCACAAGCTGCACCTCTTCGACGGCGAACAGTTACAAAGTAAGAACATTCAAGAATGATGCTAAACGTGACGAGTATGGTTACTTTCCATTTCACGAAGGAGGTAAGATGCTTCTTGAATTTGCTTGCTAATCAAGGATATACTGATGTATCATCGTTTTTCTTAGCTTGTGGCGTTTGCAGCACTGCACAAGACATGGCCTCCTTTTTGAGATACAGCTTTCCAGACTTCAAAAATCCTACCGCTCCAACTATTGATACCATGAGTTTTCTATGCCAAATGGCAGTCACGCAAATGCACCCAAACATCACTCCTAAACAACTTGTTGATGAAGTTAGTCTTTGCCTGCAACATGGAATACAAAACATAGTGCCACCTGCTCATTTAACTAAGGTCAGTCCTGATGATAGTTCTATGAGACATCAGTGTTGGCTGATGCTAACTTTAACCTTACTTCAATAGAACTGCGCCTACACTTGGGCCATCAATGTTTTCCTCACTGGATTGACCGAGGAAAAGGGTGGATGTAACGCATTGTGTACTGACATGCTTGGACTCTTACTAAATAGCACGTGCGTCCCCCAAAACAACTGCCCATATAACCCAACCGATTGTTCACTACAAGATTGTCTCCTTTGCGACGACAGTGTTAGTGGGAAGCAATTCATTGAACTTTCAGGCAATACAAGAAGATACGCCGGTATACACACCTTACTTCCACGTCCATGCGGGGCCCTAGCAAATATTTCTCACACCTGTGTCGCCCAAGATTAGTACTAGTATGCCATAATTGTTGATGACGCATGAGTCACAAGCAGAATGATACCCGTAAAGAAAGTGATAAGCTTTTAATGCACTGTAAAAAAAGAAGACACCACCATCTCTATGAATCATTTTAGTTTATTCTCAACCCCCATTCTCTCAATGATGCAGTACAATGAAGTGAGCTTGCTTTGAGTAGTCCTACGAATTCACCCTCAAGGTCAAAATTGACATGTAACGGAAGGTGAATCAAATTCGCACGGTTTGTTGAAAGCGAGTCGCAGTGCTCAAACTGCAATGGTCCTCGTTTGGAATGTTCTCTTTTAAACCTGACAAGATCTAATTCTATCAGATCAATAAATGCCCGGTAAAGCAAATGTGATGGATAGCGATCAGAGCTGATCGTATACCTTCCACTAGCCACGAATGAGGTGCTATATTCATCATGAATGCGCTGATACGTGATTGGTGTTGCCATTGTAAGAATCGTCTGCTTAGTAATGCCATTTCTCCTCGCTGCGTCAACATCATGTTCTATCGTAGATCTAGTATCATCTCTTGCCAGAATACGCCGCGCAGCCAAGATTACAGCAAGCTGAGGTCCTGATAAATCAAACAGCGCACGTATTCTCGAGTCATTTCCACAATATGGTCCATTGATGAGTCTCTCCCAACGATTTAGAATGAGACTATGGGATGAAGGAATGCCCGGCCTTTTGGCTTGCACAATATCGCATACTCTGGCTCCCATGGCACTGAGTGCAATAGCCATGTGTTTAGGACTCAGTTTGACGATGGGATCAACTGAAGACCTAGTACCCAATGTATCGTCAGAAAGATTCCGTCCATGTAAACATTTGATCTCTTCGATATCTGATCCTAGAAGACCCAGTGCAACATCAATAACACGGCAGAACCAGCGCATATCCATATTCAAAACGCCATAATTATGTTCAATAACACGCCTCACAACCGAGTAGTCATTCATGTCATCCTCTCCCTCATTATAATTTTCACCGCCTTTCAAAATGAGTTCAACTTCTTTTCTCAATTCCGCCATTGCTACTAGGTCGACTTCAGACGAATTGAGTGGGCAATAAAATGCCATCAAACTCCCCTCCACCGAGTCATCATATCCCGTCATCCTCCCGAAATATAGGAATTTACTCGTCCCCTCCGCTCTACTTAGAACACGTTTCTCCAATTTGGACACAACTCTGAGATCATTTGTTATCCCTACGAGACTCACTAAAAACTTGTGATCAGCGACCCTGTCCAAAAGATGGTATAAAAGTAATTGTCGATTGTTGTTAACTTCATCACCACCACCATCTTCAGAAGAGTTTTTTATTGTCTTGCCATTGGCAATGAAAGTATCTAGTTCTTCCAGAACGATCAAAATAGGAATGTTGTCTATCCGCGCAGTCCGTAACGCGTCATCCAATAAGGAGAGATTAGAATTGAATCCAGAACGACGAGTTGTAAAGTAGCTCGATTCATTAGTATCGTCATTGCCATTGTCGGGAATTGATGTAATTTCATCTCTCGATTTACAGGTCTCATCATTATTAAGTGTATCCTCCAACTTCATTCGTTTCCTTGCACTGCCATCATCTGCATAATGTCGCTTACTACCTACCATCTCACCAATCTGCCGTGCAATCTCTCGTATGCAAGCCACAGCATTATCACCTGCATAGAGAAGTCCATTGAGACGCACCACACGAAATGCTGGCTGAGCATTTAGCTTATCGTCATCATCATTCTGTTTAAGTGTCCTCGCCAATGTAGAAAGATCAGTTAAACATCTCTCCAATATAAAACTTTTGCCTTGTCCTCTTGGTCCCATGAGAACAGCTGATATATTTGCACATCTAGTACGACTAGGGGATTCGTCAATAGGCTTGTCTTCGTTGTAACCCAACAGCCCTTGTTTCAATAAAGATAGTAATTCTTTGTATTGGGATTCCCATCCGGTTGGTGCAGAAGATGTGCTGGTCTTGGTGTAGAGTTCTTTATCTCTTTGAAAGGAGTAAGAATTTTCACTAAGTTGTAATGATGCTCGTGTGATCGCTGTCAGCTTTGTATCTAGACGAATAATTTGCTGCCGTGTCTCATCGTTTGCAGCATCAGTCTTCGAAGAACCGTTGGATTCGTCAGCCCATTGGCCGGAATGTTCTTGTTTCGTCCCTTGAAACAATGATCCGACCTCACTCATCTCACAATACCTCCTCACAACTGCGGGGATTGGGTGGTGGGGGTTGGGTAAAAGTGCCATCATCATAAGACCCCCCTTTGTATTTACTACTACCTACTACCGTACTCTAATTTCTAATTTCATCCTTTGCTACGTACCTCTAGGCTATGATGATAGGGTAATTACAGGTAATTACGTACAATTTAGGTCTATCTATCTAGACCGAGAGTTACTAGTGAGTCCTCTACAACGTGGCCCCGCATGTCCAGTCACCACAGAAGGTGATGGCCGAACATCAACAGCAGGTGTTGTGGCTCTTCTATCGTTAGTATTACAATTATGAGGATATCTCTACTAAAACTTAAGTAGCAGTAGCAGACCCGTCTGAATCCCGAAGTCACACTAATACAATAATTAAGTTGACAAGATGTAAGATGTAAGAAGTGAGGTGGAAGAATTTCCAGCATAAACAATCACAATGAAAGTAGCCTTTGTCACTAGCATCAGCTCACAGTAAAGTTGAAGCCCCTGAATCTTGGTAGAATGTGCTTCGTAGCTCCTCCTCCTTCAATTTTGAGGTGGGAGCAGGTATACAATGGATCAATATCATCTATTTGTCCTATAACAGATGGGGATGGTGGTGTGCCTGATCCCACTATCACTTTCTTGTTGTATGAGGCGACATCAGAGGTGAGGCCATGGTCAAGAGTCTAGACATATTTTTTGTCAGTGCGGGGTGGAGTTAGATTTTGTCTACCAGCAAGACAGGCAACTTTCATATCAGGGAGTCAAAGTGACTACATGTGACTACAGCATGTAGTCACTTGTGTAGTCACATAATTGTGATAAGCTCTAAATTGTAGTCACTTGGGTCGTCATGGGTCGTCAATTGGGTCGTCACGGGTCGTCAACAGGTAGTCATGTGGGTCGTCATGGGTCGTCATTAGGTAGTCGTGTTGGTCGTCAACAGGTCGTCATTGGTCGTCATGTGGGTCGTCACCAGGTCGTCATAGGTAGTCATGTGGGTCGTCACATTGTAGTCAATGGTAGTCATGTGGGTCGTTATCTGTCGTCACTGATTAGTCATGTGGGCCGTCACCTGGTCGTCAAGGGTAGTCAGATGTAGTCACAACTTTTTTCTTTCTCACAAACGACATCAACAAACAAACAAGGCCAACAACAACAACCAACAACGCAACCGAAGATAGAGAGAGAAACTACAACCATACTACTCTCAGAGCCATCGTCCATCACCATCCTATCACCTCCGTCGATATAAATATCCAATCAATATGGCGACGACAAGTTGCTTCAGCACCATGAGAATCGACCGCCTTCGTTCGCGTGGGCGGAGAAGAAGAAGTCTTAAGTCTGCGTCAATTGCACTGGTGGTATGATTGGACTGGCCAGTTATACCAATACTATGGCATGGAATATCCATCTGTTTGCATTAGAGCATCGATATTATGGTGAATCCTTCTCATCCAATGATGCAGCGATTATTATTTTACCCCGATTACAAGGATTTGACCATATGGAGGCAGGCGTTTCGGGATGTTGTTCAATTTGTTCAGTCTCATCCGCACAACACTTGGGTGGGTTAAGTGATATCAAGTTGATTATGTTTGGGGTATGTCAGCTTGGTCACGCTTACACTACCCCCAAGGTAAAAGGTGATGTTTTGCACATATTTTTCTTAAAGCTCTGCACCCCACCAAGCAATCTTGGACTTCAGCAAACACTACGACCATGTTGCTTGGGATTTGACAGATGAAACTATGGGGGGTAGTGATGCTTGTCGTAAAATAGTAGAGGAGCGACATGCGCAAGTTGATGCCTTGGAGGGAGGATCTTCCCAGATGATCAAGATGCTTGAGACGATCCTGTTGAGTTCATTGCCAACTTATTCAACGGGATACTTCTAAGATTAGAAAGAGGAATGTTGAACTCTTTATGTGCGATGGAATTGTATCTGGGACAAGTCAAGAGAATAATCCTAGTTGTGACCTTGGGAATGTAAGTGATGCAAAATGCTTAATTGAAATTTTTGTTTGTTGTGTATGCTTTCAATTACCAATTCTTACACTTGCATTACTTTTTTCCCTAGAATGATGAAGGAGCTTGTTCCTGATAGAAGAGTTATTCCTCTGGTTTAGAACGGATGGATGAAGGGATTGCACCTAGGTTGAATCCAGATTCTCTCGTGTATGTTGGATTACAAGACATTGATAAGGTTAGTAATACCGCCAGTTGTGTCGCTCTGAAATGAATGCATCGAGTCTTTCTCACATGTTGCTTGTAGGCCGAGAGGAAGTGCATTAGAGATCTTGGAATAAAGACATTTACAATGTATGGTATTGATCATCTCGGAATTGGACGTGTTATGGATTTGTCATTAGAGCATTTACTGACGAAAGATTCTTTGAGTCTTTATTGGTGTTATGAATTGCTAACCATCTTTTGTATTTCAAGGACGAAAGCAGAGCTGATCCAGACAAGTCATCCATGCAGATCTTGCATATTCTTGTGTTGCAGCGTCACGTCGCGTGGTATGCGTGCCTAAGACTATAATGGATAAGAAACGAAACGGTGGATATATTTACAAAGGATTGGTATTCATTTTCAACATCACGGCAAGGACGGAAAGCAAGTGTCGCAATTGCTATCCAATGGTATTTGCAAACGAGATCGAAAGAGAAAGAACGGAAGTATCAACATTTTGGTTTTCGAACTTTGGAACTGATTGATATGTTTACACAAGGTGATGTGGATATTGAAAGTAGTCATTAAGAGATGTATTTGATGCGAATGGATTAAAAGAAGACATATAAGGTATTTAGATTCAAGCAAATAGTCAAACGTGATCTGTTAATATTACATCAATGTCTTGTTCTATACGCCAAAAAGACAGTAGGACAGTCATCAGCAGTGTTGTCATTCTTCGGACCATAAGAGCTAACTCCGTCTTCTTGAGTACACGAAGTGACTACTTCTCCAATGGTGGGATCATTCTCATTGTCAACAATAATTGGTATGGTGTTCGTTACAGATGATTCAATGTCTGCATGTCTGCTACTCCATCATCATTGGACAAAGGATGGCAAATGTGCACGTGGGTACCGACAAGAGGTTGACCTACACCCTGAAGAATCTATCTTGAACACTTCTCCGCAGAAACATACGATCGTAGGAGTATTGGTTCTCTCGTGATTGTTGTTGTGTCATCCTCGTCAGAAAGTTTTTGCTGATGACAGCATGTTCTTTTAGCCCATCGATGGCCAACTACAGTCCTTCCACTGTGGCCCAGAGCGTCGGCATGCATAATAGTAACTTGCAATTGACGAAGTAACCAATGTTATCCATCGAGTCTTCGTTATTTTGGTCATGATGATTATCATCACTCAAAGAATGACCATACAGTTGATCCCTAATAACAGTGGCTAATGTGGAATTTGCCACAAATCTGCCAACACATCACTAAAACAATGATCAAATGTAATTACACTGGCGAGGAGAATGGTGGATTTGCCATTTGTTTCAATGCAGTGTGCTCTGTTCTTGGCACGGATATAATTCTGCAAGGATTGTAGTGATGAAACACAACCTTTCAGTTTGCCTTTTGTGTGTGTGCAACGTCAGAGCGAAAATCAAGATCCTTGTTTAGAAAAGTTTAGAAACAACAGATAAGTTGTATACAAAACATAATACAGAGATTACGAATGAAAGTGTAACGTTACCTGTAGTTCCCGACGTGTAAGCCACATGAGACACGGCTTCATCGTCA
>JALLPH010001910.1:0-10500 GCA_036939855.1 Cyclotella choctawhatcheeana | reverse complement strand
GGTAGTGGTGATAACGACGACCTAAGTTAATTATGAGCTACTAGTGTAGTTGTCCATTGGCTGTCCAAGCGTCGCGCTAGCGTGCTTGGTGGTAATTGTATCTGGTGAGGATACAGGCTCAACGGTTTAGGCTGATGGCGGAGTAAGTGGGCGAGTTACGCGTGGAACGTGCATTAGGATAGGTAGAGGATACCTATGTAAGTAGGGGTCAATATACTTATCAACATTAACCTTATTGTAAGTGTCTTCCATGAACCTCGGCGGACAACAGCGCAGCAAGAAGCAAGAGTGCGTTAGGACTTAGGACCAAAAAATTCCCCAACTTTCTCTGAGCGAAGAGAACTTTTCCGGAAAGTTGTGGAGGAAAAGCCGCACACTATCAGAGGTTCTTTTTGGGTATCTTTGTGTATTTCCGCCCCGAATAAAAAAGAAAAAGGGGGGGTTTTGTTCGGAAAGAACCTCTAATTGCTGGAACCACTTCAGGATGCGGAAGTGTTATGAAAACTTTCCTCCGTCACATTCACATCCACCGCTGATCTCCCATTAATCTCACCGTGTCAGGCTCCGATACACCAACACGGCCGCCATCGCAGCCTCCATAAACTACTCAACCGCCAGCGCCACCTGCTCCACCACCGCCAACCCCCCTTTTGGTCGATAACCAGTCCACTAGCCACACCATTAATGAGTTGCAGCAACCATCAGCCTCAATAAAGTAGTGAGATGAACATGTGGTTTTTCTCTGTGGCACGTTTTATAAGACAAATTATGGTATCTTTCGTGAACTTTGGAGACAACAGCAGCAAGAGTGTTTTTCCGGAAAGTTGTGGAGACCAAGCTGACCCCAACCCAAACAAACAAACTTAAGAAGTGAGACCATTTGAAATAGCTTCAGCAAGTGTTGTTTTGTTGTTGGTTGAAGCTACTCTGAATTTTTTAGTTAGAACCGTTCGAACTCTTGAACCAACAGCAGTGTAACATGTGTTTGTCTACCTGGTTGCGGGGAGTCTTCTAGCTCTAGTAACTTTGCCATTGCTTCGTTTGAGTTGCATTCAAACTAGAATCTTCAATCTTGCGTTTGTTGTCATCTGAAGTTGTTACCTCAAAAAGTTGCAAGCAGCGAGAGAACTTAGCATTTTCATTAAGCTGCTCGTCTCGTTGAATGTTAAGAAATTATGACCATTTCTCATCGGACTTGAAATGGTTCTTCAGATAGGCATTTGAAATGATAACTTGTACGTCTGTGCCCTGACCATAACTTCGTTGGTAATTGGAATTTTCAACAATTCTTCTTTTTTGTTCGTGCATCATATTCACTGGGTGATTGGCTTGCAGATCGTTTTTCTCCGGAAGTAGAACTTTGAACACCCATCATATCATCTACTGAAGTGGAAGTAATAGGAAAAGCAGAGGCTGGTTGTACCAGAAGAGTTGCAGTTAGACCAGAAGTTGGTCATGCTGGACAGGGTAAAGTTACATCAGAATCTTCTCTCAGAGGAGCAGTTTGCCTAAGTGGTGGTGGCAACGGTAATAGCACTATCGGAGCAGGAGCAACATTGATAATTGTCAAATGCTGCGGTGGAGAAATCAGAATGTTACACATCCTGGAGTATTTCTTGATATGCAGCAACAATTCATTGGTAGTTGCCACCATCTGAGTTAGAACGTTGTTAGTGTAGTGCCTATCAGATTTTGTTGCATGAAAAACCTTGTTTTCATTCCTGAGCTCAATGTTCTCTTTTATAAGCATGGATTGCAATTTTGCAATATCATTCAGAGCTTTAATACCGCATGCAATCCACAGCATCCCAATCCTTCCTATGTCTCATTATAAGTATAAAGAAATGGTTCTTGTGCAAGGTTGAGATTTGAATTCATCAGGTATAACCATCACTGCACCTGGCTTTTAAGTCGTGGGTGGGGACAAATTCAGCTTCAGTACCCTACATTTCACAACAAGATGGAGTATGTTTGTACTGATTCAGGCAATTCACAGTTCACAACATCCCAATCCTTCCTATGTCTCATTGTAAGTATAATGAATGGTTATGCAAGGTTGAGATTTGAATTCATCAGGTATAAGCATCACCACACCCTGACTTTTGAGTTACGGGTGGTGACAAATTCGGCTCCAGTATACCCTACATTTCACACCAAGATGGAGTATGTTTGTACTGTTGATTCAGGCAATCCAAATAAATATAATGAATGTTTATGCAAGGTTGAGATTTGAATTCATCATGTATAAACATCACCACACCCTGACTTAGAGTCGCCGGTGGTGACAAATTCGGCTTCATCAGCAGGTCCAAAATTTCACACCAAGATGAACTATATTTGTACTAAATTAGGCAATTCACATCATCCCAGTCCTTCCTATGTCTCATTGTAAGTACAGAGAATGGTTGTGCAAGGTTGAGATTTGAATTCATCATGTATAACCATCACCACACCCTGCCTTTCCAGTTGCTGGTGGTGACAAGCTCGATAGAAGGCCCCTACGTTTCACACCAAGATGGAGTATGTTTGGAGTGATCCCAAGAGTTTCACAGCATCTCAACCCTTCCAATGTCTCATTACAAGTATAATGAATGGTTGTGCAAGGTTGAGATTTGAATTCATCAAGTATAACCATCACCACACCCTGCCTTTTGAGTTGTGGGTTGTGCTACAATTTTGAGAGAAGCCCCCTACGGTTCACACCAAGGTGGAGTATGTTTGGAGCCATTGCCACAGGGCAATGGGCCTACAAGCTTGATCATGTCTAACCATTCATCATATTAATAGGAGACATTGGAAAGGTCCAGTTGATGTAAATTTCTTTAGTTGATGTGCAAACACATGATCACGTTGGGATTGTTCGTCGCCTCTCATTCACAGCGTTGGGCTTCCGCTTCTTGTTTCTGAAGCAATTCTTCCAGTTTGGCTTGCCAACATTCTATTATGGCCTTACGAGCAGTTTCGGTCAAATCTTTGGAATCGACGGTAACGTTGTTGCCGTGTTGTGTATTGTCAGTAGAGAGATTGAAGTTGGAAGTGGATACACTAGTTGTGGTGTTCATATAAGAGGCAACAAATCAGTTGTCGGGTGAGGAGTATTCCGTGAATTGGAAGATGCTGTAACTGGTGCAAGCTGGAGACCAGAGGCGGACATCCTCTAGCCATATATGTAGGGTGGGAGATCGTTGACAGGGTCGTAGGCGTGAAACACACCACAGATGTTGATCTTGGAGGAATCACGAAAGAAGGCGACAACATCTTATTGTACTCGTTGATCGCGACAGAGGATAATGAGGAGGAGATGCACTAGCATGGAGTCCTCCTCATAGTGTGATGGTGAATGACCTGATGCACTCAATGTAATTGATTTTTATTTTATGATAATAGAATAGAAGAGATTGCATTGGGAAGCAGTCCTAAATGGATGTCCACGTGGTATGCATATTAGTTGTTGTGCCTTGTTTTTTGGGGTACCTGTCTACCTAGGGCACATGTGTGATCGATCAAGTTACCAAGAGGCTTGTAGCATAATATCAAAACATAATATGAAAATGTAAAATTTAAATTATCATCACATTCTATTGAGTTATTTCAAGACTGTACTCTTTCATAGCACGGTACTCCAAAGCCAAAAATTGACAGCTTATTTTTATGGGGACCAAAGCTATCACTTTGAGTCATATATTGAGAACGAGGGATTAAATATTGTCATAAATTGTTGTGGGAACCATCCTCCATAGAAGGCTTAGCAATGTTAGCTTTGATAGTGGCTATTCCCAGAGAGATAACAAAAACAACAATGTCGCATCATAAATGATATGTTGACAACATTAGAGCTGAATGAAAATCATCAGTGAATTTCGTCAACCCAAAAATTCGGATAAACAAATTCAATCACTACTAGATCTGAGAGGGTTGCTCATTGCTTGGCAGATCATACTCCAACAATTCAAGTTCTCATCAAATAAATCTAGATTAACTTATGATTCGATTTAAGGTCATCTATTGTTGTTTATTTCTTCTCCTCAAAATAAAGGACATGATTGCCCATATTGCTTCACGCGATCTATACAATTGAAACATCTTTTAAATGATAATTCCTCTATATTCACTCAATCTCAACAATGCCTCTTCTTGCAGTACTAGTTGCCGCATTTGGACTGACTAAATTTAATCCTGCGATAGAGATTCCAGTTCGTAACGGCGTCTTCGGTGCAAGAGAATCGGGAGTGTTACAGTGCGTTGGGGAGAAAGGCATCCGGGAAGACGACATTGGCGTAGATAAATCGTTGGTATCTATGTAAAGATTGCAAGGCCTACGTCGACTGTTCTCTTTGTCCTCGTCTTGTTTTACAGCAGGGCTGGTGAATTTAGCAACTGCCTTTAGGGCCATTGACATTGGACTCGGTGTTCCGGGCCCAGTACTTCGGGGAATTCTTTTCCTGTTAAGCGATGGATGAGTATTTATCTCCAAAGATTGATGATGTCTTGATGGTGTCGCTGGCGGAGTAGCTTGAGAGTTCACATTTGTTAGGAAGGGCTTCTCAGTATTCTTATCAAAAGATTGATGATATCTTAATTGTGTTGGCGACGGAGTAGCTTGAGCAACTTCTTTGGTTGGTAGGAACTTTTTAGTATTCTGATTCAAAGATTTCGCTGGCGGGATAGCTCGAGAAAAGCCGTTGCTGCTTTTTCTCATCTCTGTTGGTCCATCTAATTTCTTTACTACCTCAACAAGAACCTTTCTTGACTTCACACTTGATGCATTCGTTTTGACAGTAGACACCGACTTATTAGATTCAGTTGTTTTGACAGTACACAATGACCGAGGACTGGTAAAATTTGTTTTGATAGTGGATACTGAACGAGGACTGACTTGAAAAAGTCTGAGAGAGGGAGCCAACTTATTAACAATTGGTGTATTTTTTTTTGGAAGTGGCGCCTTGGCATTGACATTGGTTTCATTTCGGAGGTAACCCAGGTCATCAAGAGTCTTCAAGGCCGACAAAAGTTCATCCGCAGTGAGTTTACTACTGGATCCACTCTTCGAAATTGTTTTAGAGCCACATGCAAGCAAACTTTCGTCCAATAATGGTTTTGGCTTTCCAACATTGGTGGCTTGGCCAAATGCCAAATCCTCCACAGTAGTTACATCAACATTACCTGCGACTGTTGTTCTATCCTCAGAACTGCATTCCTCCGTGAACTGTTCAACTGTTACTTGTTTTATCTTGCTCAGATCACCTTCACCCACCTTTGTCAAAGATTCGTTGTCAACATCCTGGGAATTGCATGAAGGTGGTTCATGTACCACAGCCTTTAGATCATTGTTATTGGCAAACTCCATGACAACATTCTCAGTTACAAAATCAGACATGGGATGAACGTTATCCTTCGTCTCAATTTCATTTTGATGCATATTATCGTCACCCTTAAGTGTTTTAGAATGCTCCGCATCATCAACACTAACATCAACCCCAGAACCTGTCCTCGCAACAGGCATGGTATGAGCGCTCTCAATTGTTTTAGAGCTCTCTGGGTTATCAAACTGAACGAAGTCAGTCGCAGTCTTCTTCTCCTCGGTATGAGCATCCTTCTGATGTATGCAAACTTGCTCATTATCCCCACCAACAACCTCAGACACAGTCTTGGCAACGACTTTGGTCTGTGTATCCTTCAAATGCATACTATCTTCAGTCTCAGGTGTTTTGGAGTTCTCTTTGTCAACAAATTCGACATGTTCGATACGAGCCTCCTTCTGGTGCTCAGTGCTAGCATATTTATTCAATTCGTCTTCAGTCTCATTGATCTGCACTTTATAATCGTCAGCTAATCTTCGTTCGTCACATTCTACAAGTTTGTATTCCTCCCCTGACAACACCTCAGCTCTTTTTACATTGAAACTTAGGGGTCTCATACTTGATTGGACCAACCTCAAAAACTCTCGATGCGAAAACTCTACGTCGGAATCAGCATGACAAAGAATGTCACCTCCTTTGACTCCAGCTTCGTCACCTTGACTACCAGGGACAACACGCACCACGCGCACCGACATGGCATCATTGTTTTCCTGCTCGATTTCAAGTCCGAGTGTGCCAGGTTGTTTCATTGTCACTTTGAAGAGACGATAGAGTTCATTGCCGTCCTTCACCTTGGAAGAAGGCTTGTTAAATTTGAACATGACAACTTTAACCTTGGATGAGCCTGGAGTGGATCGACTGTCGGTCGATTCGCAGTCACCTCTGACATTCGTTTCGATCCGTAGAGACGGCTGATCAGGCTTGGACTGTGGCTTGGTTGCTACTGCCATGATGTTATTCTCTCTCGCATCCATTCGGTCTGGCAAATCCTTAATATCATCTTGCTCCATCCTATCAGAAAGATTTCCCTGTAACTCCTTCTCAAGGACTCTCTCCTCAGAATTCCTCTCTGCAATCTCATTCATGTGGTCTTCCATCATCTTTCTCTGTACTCTGACGTCATGAAGTTGTTCAAGCAACGCCTTTTCTAATTGAAGTTGATTCCTTGCATCATCTGAAATATTTTCTTTCGGACTGGTGGCTACGACCACGCCCTCGTCTAAATGACAACATGAGGAGCTTACCCAATGCCCTACTATTCCACAAATCGGAGCTTTCTCCTCCTCCTGACAGTCTTGGCTCTCGTCAATATGTATATCTTCAATTGAACAGTTTAATCTATCAAGGATTTTCAGGTGCTGGTACTTAAAATTTTCATAGAAAGATTGCTGGCAGTTATAGAATTCACCATCGTCGCGAGTCTTACGGCTGTGAGGTGCAGATTTGTATCTACGATTTTCCTTGGATACAAGGCTTGGTCTTGGGCTTGGGCTTGGGCTTGGTTCAGGGAGAAGAGGGTCCCTTTGAATCGATGGTCGACTGTTAGACAGATGACCGTCACTAACTTGACTTGGTTCACTCAAAGAAGGATGGGGGGCGCCATAAGACATCCCACCTTCCGAGGAGAAACTGCCAGAATCGCCGCTGGCTAGTGGATAATACTTCAAATTACAAGGCATTTTGAGATGGCAGTATGCTATTGACTTCTTCACAAATGTTTTGGCATACAATGTCTGTGGAATTTTCGCCGTATACTCGTAATCATACGAAGCACTATCGCGGGCATTCATATTATCTCTACCAACACCAGATTTTTCCTCCTTGGCACGGACGTATTCGTGATACTCGAAAAAAGACATTTTTGTTGGCTTTGGCGTATTTGTCTCGTTGGAAGGATCAATGTCCATAGCAGCTTCTTGTGATGCCGATGAGGTTGTGTTCTTCAGTAAGTCAAAGATGAACGTGGCCATGATTTCACTCTTGACCTTGGTTTGCTGAAATTGAAACGATGAAGAGAGGTTGGTTTGTTTTCAATTACAACGTAGACAGTCTTCTATCATCATCTCATTATATCTACCACTAGCATGGTGTAGGACAAAAGAGGCGGATGTCTGGAAAGGATCATCGAGCGAGATCGGCATGGGAGTCGAATTGACGCCAACACTGGTTACCATTCTGTTCTTTTAGGCCCACTCCAGGCTGGTTGAGTTTTAGTCCGACCCGTCTACCTACACAGTACTAATTCCTATGTGATTTCAATGCCCTCTTTGGATCACTCAACCAGCCAAAAGTTAGATTTAAAAATAAACGTAGATGATGCGCGACCTAACGGACGGTTGAACGGTCAATCGGCTTATTTAAAATATTTTTTATACGTAGATAGTAAGAGTGGATCTTAAAGAACAGAATGGTAAGGCCTTCTACAAATCTTCGCCTAACGGTCGCTACGTATGTTTTGAATTATGGAATTTCTATGCCAGTTTCAACTCCCGCTTCCGAAACCGGCGCCTTTTTTAGCGTAGCCCCGGCCGAGTCGTCCCACGTCTGCCAACTTTTTACTTCTTTTATTCGTTGTTATTCGGCACTTCTTTGCACAATGGACATGCCCATTGCATTCGTCAACAACAAAAAGTCACCAGAGTTGATGCCAATTAATCTTTTGCGTGAGCCTGTGCCACCGTTATCGCTACAAGAGCAATCATTCAACATGGGATCCGTAAGTCTGTGTGAATGTATTCATGCCGCCAATAAGTGTGATTATTGCAACAACATAAACCTCATCCATAATACTTATGGTAATGAATCCTCAGCCGTCCACCGCGACCGCACCATATCGACACCATGCCCACCCTGACGGTCAAGAAACGCTTCCCCATTACCAACAAACCATAAACGCACCGCCATCGCAACCATCTCCTCTCCGCTTCATCTTCTCGGGTTATTCGATCTGGCTGGAACTTGAACAATACAACATCTCAGAGAATGGCCAGGGAGATTTATCACGTATGGTAGATGCTGCTGCTGATAGATTCCAAACGAGTCCTATTCCAATGCCTCATGTGACAGCTTTGTATGGGATAAATAATATGGAGGAGAGAGAGGTGAAACGTATCTTTAGAGAGGATGTGATTGGAGTGTTGAGAGAAAAAGCTGTAAAGCGGAGCAAACAAGGTGACGATTCTGGAACATTTCAGAGCCTTTGGCCTGATTTAATAGCAGAGGGTGTTTTGGTAGATGTAGAATATGATGGAGTGGGCAATGGCACCATGGTGAGTATATTTGAGCCTCCTAGTATAACCCAGACCAAGTTCTAATCATTTTGCCGTCGCAAAAAGGATATGGCCTGGGCAGAGGTCTCTTTTGCCACCACACCGGAGCACGAGGAGTTGATTGATGCACTCTACAATTTATTCTGTATGCAACCTAAAATCAATGGGGATAATTCGAAATCCTCTCCACGAACACTTCCATGGGCACCACATCTATCAATTTGTTATGACAATCCCGAGAAATTTCCTAGCAACATCTCACGAGAATCAATATTGCAATTTATTAATGAGGAAGCAGTATCGTTGAAAGGTGCCATTGCCGATAATGTCAACTTTTCAAGGGAGGTTTGTGGAATCTCTTTATGGAGTACTGCAGGGACAATGAGTCACTGGAAGTGCTTGGATAGAATTGTTTTTTTAGATGTTGAATAACATGATGTATCACTTGATGACAATATTTCTATTGATAACATTAATTCTACCATTCAAGTAGTCATGCTCCTTCTATCATTATCAGATGGTGATATGAAACTACTCATGCATTTGTCTCGAAATATTAAATCGCTCTCAATGGATCAAACTGTTCTTCCAATAGATCTGTGCTCCATCATACACGCCGTTAAGCCCATGGGGAGGTAAGAGCTATCAGGTATCCCATGCTCACGAACTGCAGTATTGTATCTCACGCTTGTGCAAACAATCACCATCCATATGTGAAGGTCTGTCTATTTTCCTAACTAGCTGGTATTGAGCAATCACTTTGTATGATTCTGTGCCCATGAACAAATGATACTATCATTTGAGCCAAACAGTATGATTCATTATACTTTTAAATTAGAGTGAACCAAATCCGTCACAGTAGTATATATTTAACTATATTTTTTACATACATTCTTAAGTGACTATACAGTGATCATAAAAATTGCATTTCCCTGAAGGTGCCCTGAATCCAAGTTACACCTCCCTGGAAAGGTTCAGTTTTCTGCTCCGAAGGCGCTGGGGGTGTGGCAGGCGCCCCCGCAAAGAGCGCGGCAGGCGCCGCGGGCAGGAGCCGCGGGCTCCACGGGTGTTGCCCGAACTATTACCTGGAAGAAATCCGTAATGGGTCTCAGGGCAGTAGTCTCCTTTAATTTCTCTTTATCATATATTCGTTTCAGGCGCTCCAAGTTTTGGAGCAATCTTATCTTGTGATTTCTCGACCATTTGATGATATCATCCGATAAGCGACATAGGGTATAGGGCACATACCATCAGAAATGGTATGTGCCCTAGAGGGTTTACCCCCCCAAGTACCTTGCCAGGGTTACTCAATGCCCGTGAAACCTTAAGCAGTGCTGCTCACACACCACCGACAGCCGCTCTCATCAGTCAGACCACACTCTCAGTGAGCCTTCGCCCAGGGTCAACCCTGACAGTATTACTGGATTCTGGCTTTCAATTTCAAGCGCTGTTCTCACTTTTTTGATTTAAGTACCGTAGTTTTCAAAGTATTAAAATTTGCTCTTCTGTCAAAAAATTCCAGAGACAAGTGGCTCCTTAGAAGGAGCCAATTGCTTCTCGTGGAGTTTTTGGGCTGTGTTTTGCATGGTATGCCCACCCTACTGGGAAGAGGATAATGAACGGTGTTAATCCAAATCCATGGTTCAATGGTTGCCGTTTCGCGAAGAAGTGTCAGTTGTTGCTATTACCGTGACCAGGTTGGTATTGCAGTGCAAGTAGATGGTGGAATATGCAGCACCGCGATCATGGCGGCGACTTGAATTGAAGAGGTACCATACCATACCATACCATACCATACCATACCACACCACACCATACCACACCACACCACACCACACCACACCACACCACACCACACCACACCACACCAC
>JALLPH010001894.1:0-10310 GCA_036939855.1 Cyclotella choctawhatcheeana | reverse complement strand
GTTTTAGCCGTTGCAATCAATGCTCCAATGCAAAGCGATCGGTCATCCATCCATCACAATCATCTTGCATAAATATTGTTTTGTATCAATCCAAGTGTTGAATGTTTCATCAAAACGGTCGTCATCAACACTGTAAACACATAACCATAACGATGAATCAGATTACCAACCACAACAATTATTGAGCACTGCAGTAAGCACTGCAGTGTTTGGGTATTGCAGTGATCCCAAGCATTCAACTCTCTGGACGGTGGTGGGCTTCAACACGGACATAACAAGGCATATGACACATCATTGGAATTGGATAGCTCTTAATAGTATATTTTCTGATTATAAAGTTTTTATAGCTCAAATACAATTATTAACAAAATTCATTTTACCATGGTAGCAGCTAGTAAAATGGGGCTGGAAAAGTTTTGAAGTTGGAAAAATTTTGAAAATGACTCCAGCAGATATCTATCAAAGGGTGGGGGGGGGGGGGGCGGTCAATCAACAATCAAGACCCCTTAGAGCTAAAATTTTTGCCCCCTAAACCAAATGCCGAGATGCCACTCGGGTTACCTTATTCATTCACACGTTTGACACATCAGTTGACTTGGATGTAAACTATATTATTACAGGCAACTGCCGAAACAATTGACTTAGGCGTAAAATAATGTTACAGGCAACTGTTGAAAGTTGACTTGGATGTAAATATATTATTACAGGCAACTGCCGAAACAATTGACTTAGGCGTAAAATAATGTTACAGGCAACTGTTAAAAGTTGACTTGGATGTAAAATAATATTACAACCAACTGGAATGGTTATGATTTCTATTCATCACATAAATTGGATTGGAATAGAAGTGAGCTTTCACGTGAGTAAACTAGTAACTACAACGTTCAATTACATCAAGTGATATCATCTCAACAATCTAACGTTTGCTTTTGCTTTTGCTTTGACCTATTGTTTGTCGATCTCATCAAATGAATACTGTAATATTATTACACGCGGTGGACAAACTTCGTGTGAACGTGCCAACATTCCACATCACCTCTGACGCTCACTGCTCACTGTCTATTATGCCGCATCACGGCTATCCGGCTATCCCAACCCCATCACACACACACACATCACGCAAACGCGACGTCCCATGATAACTGCCTTCCATCTTCCGAATCGCCAACTCGACACGGCCATGATGGTGCTCACATCAACACACGTTTCCCCTCTATTTATGATGACACGTCTGCTTGAATTGGTCAAAATATTGTCACGAATAAAAGGTGAGGAGAAGCTCTGCTGCTACATATCATCTCTGTTAGAAAACTCGGCTTTCTCTCACTTCCTCCCCTCATCATTCGTCATACACCATACATCCATCTTATAAGATTGGTTTGAACGACATATTGTACCCGAAGACATTATCGCATAAACATGAAGTTCACCCTCGCTAGATTCCTCCTAGTCTCCATTGGTTGTTACGGTGACGCAAAAACTATTATCAAGGATATTGGTCTCCGTGACTCCCTAGATGATCCCAAGCTCGATGCAACAAGCAACACCTTTGTGAAGAGCAATCAGGCGAAAGTGGTTGAAGGCGAACATCTTCGCGGGAATATTCTTCAGAAATCCATCCTCGAGAGCGATGCTGATGATGCAGTTAGTTTGGAAAATGGAGAGGAGTGGTACGAAAAAGACTTTTTCGATACGGATGCATTGGTAAGTTTATAACAATAATTTGCCGTGTATGTGTATTCACGAGGGTTGTAGTCAAGATAACATAAAAATCATCGAGGACTCAATCCATTTCGTATCTCTTCAAAGATTGATGTTGGTGTTTCTGCATGCCAAAACAATGTGGGTGGTGGTTGTAGCATATTCAAGAAGTGCTGCAGTGGACTATCGTGTACTGCCGGTTTCAAGTGTTAGTAAGTATTTATATGACTACTTTGAACCCGTTCTTGATATCGGCTCTAAACTCATATTGAATCAGCCATGATCCGAGGTGGGAGGATGAGCCTTGCAGCGCATTTAACACATGCAAAAGTGGGCTATTTTGCACTGTTGGACCACCTGCAGAGTGTAAAACTTATGAAGATACTTGGGGTGCTTCCTGCGGCGTAAATAACAAATGTGATCCTGTGAGTATACATATGAGATTAGCTTGGTATCACTATTATGTGTATTGAATTCATTACTCATTACGCTGACACTGCTTTATAGGATATGGACCTTGTTTGTGGTGCGGACTTTAAGTGCCATAACGATCCTCGTGTTGAAGGGGAAGCATGTGGACCAGCAGCAACATGCGGCCCTGGGCTATCGTGTGCTGCTTTGGTTTTTCGATGCATTAGAACTGGCTCTGAGGAAGCCCTTGCTGATACACTTGATGCATACAAAGACGATCCAGTGGTCAAAGACACCATGGGAGACAAAAGTGGTGCCGAAGTAGGCATTATGACTGCTTCTATGGACTCAAATGGAGACTGCTCTGGAACTAGTGAAGCGGCAGTTCAATCCTGTGCGGATGGCCCAGCTAACGCAGCAGTCAATGGCATGTCCTCTTCTACTTCTTCGGCAGAACAAGCTACAGCGCCTAAGGTATTACCAACTCAAAGAATACGAGAGGCTTGGCATTGAACCTCCTGCAGTACTTCTTGACGAGACTAGTATTGTAAGTTTGGGATTCTTATTGAATCATGTGCTTGTACACTCATTACTAAACTTGTATGGATGTGTATTACAGGGGTTTCCTGGTATAATGAAGCAAGGCCAAGGTGCAACGGCTTGCGGTGTTGTGGGTGAGCATTGCTGTTTTCCTGTTTTGCTACGCGTTGACTAACTCCAAATGATTGTCAATTACACTAAATGCGTTTTTTATTCACTTTTTCATCACAAATGATACCTAAGGATTTAGCGCAAATGTAGGATATGCGTTTGATTTGAAAAGGGGTGATTGTGGTGTATATGGTTCGTGCTTATTGTGATTGTCTCCATTGTGATTTCCGTGTTGCCTGAACTCACATTGAGAATCCTTTGTAACTTTTGATTATTGTTTTAAGCTGCAGCGGTAGCACTTTTCGGTGTTTGTGCTAAAGGCTCTGTTGATGGTGTACTCAGCTGGGTTTTCACAGATGACAATATCAAGGATGCAGGAGGCTTCGCAGTGGCTGGTGAATTGGAAGTAGCGGTCGGACCAGGAGGTGCGTACATTGTGCTTGAAAGTTGTATTTACTTATCTCTTACTCACGATATTTATGCACACAATATAGTTGGGATTGGAATCGGTGTTGACTCCGAAGTGTTTCAAGGGGAAACCTTTCCAGCCATCGAAATTAGTGCTAGTGTAAGCATTGGTGGTGGTTTCAGTGGTAGTTTGTCTATCGGGTATGAGGTCGCAGCTTGTCTCAATTATGGTGGTTGTTCTGCTGATGAGTCGAATGAAATTCTAGAACTTCCCAACCCTGTTGAGAGCTAGGTTCAACAGGCCGCCTCAGAATGGAACAGTTTAGGTATTTGTATTCAATTTGGCTACTGCATGAGAGCCAGAACGAAGAAAGGCATGCAGAAATGACTGACATGATCATTTTGTTCATTTGAGGTGCTATCAATGTACTTTCTAGGAGCTTTTGCATTCTAGAGATAGCATTTATGTATGTTATGTTGACCCAGAAGAAGTACACAATCATTGGTTTGTACATGCAGTAAGAGTCTTAGGGAAAATAAATACTTATTTAAGAATTGTGAGATTATTACGTACTTGTGTGGTAGATACCCCTGCGTAACACTGCGGTTCAAAATCTACGTGAATGTACAGGAATTGTACACAAAAAAATGTATTCTGTAGCTTATAGCTACTAAAATAGTTTTGGACTAATCAAATGCCTGCTGTAGTCTTAAGTTACATGCCTGATACCTCCTTATCCACAATTGCACACCACCATAATCTTTTAACACAATTCTACTTAGGAACTGGTATTCAATCATGGCAGCTGCATCACACATCTCAACAATGACTACTGCTGATATATCTTGCCCCCCATTATAGCATTTTACCCGTCATTGTTGGCATCAAGGGTGAGTTTTGCGTCCAATGATGACAGGCTGAGTATGCCGTGCCGGACTAAAGCAAGGGGTGTCATGCTAAATCTACCTCTGGGGAGTACTAAGGGAACAGTAAGAGCCATTGACAAAATAAATGAAAATACTTAATATCTTGTAGTCTCTATTGGTATTCAAGTGAAGTGCAGTGATGGCATTAGTTTTAGCAAAGCAATGATATCATTGAGGTGGCTTTTAACCTGTCATGCAGATATTGGGCAGAAAAGATGAATGCCAAGTGCAAACAAGATGATTCAGTTGTCCTTCTCAAAGACTGTCCACTGCACCATACAACTCAATTGAATGTGGTCCAGAAGGGCTCTCATGGTGATAATTGTTTCCATCGTTTTGTCTTCCATTCCATCGTTTTGCCATTTGTTTCTATTGTTTCCATATTTCCAATCATGCTGGTGAACCATCATTTTTCTTCTGGTTCCCCCGCAATTGCAACTGATCGTCTCACACATGCCCCTCCCTTTTGCTTGTATAGGGCAAGAAATGTCGTCAGTCTTGGCTCTCACAATCGTGGCTTCTCTTCCAAAATCCTAGTATTATTGGTGCCACCCCTTTCATCGTCTTCCAACCACTGCTTAACTACCTTCAGATGCCACTCTGTGTCCTCTTCTGGCTTCTGATACCATTCTAATTCCCTTCCTAAGCTCGCCACTTACACTTACCGATGATTTCATAAAGGTAAAGGTACCCATTATCTACCAGGGCACCCGTGCCCTCCTTGTATTATTGGTACATACGTAATACCCATTATTGAATGATTAATTTATTGTCTAATAGCATAGATTTGCCGCATCAGACTATTACTTCTTAAGTGGCTTTGATAGTAATTTCATCAATTCAGTTTTTGTGCCATTAAACATGATGCTTGCTACAGATTCATTCCTGATTACTAATATTTTGGAAAAGTACAGTTTTGTACTGCTATTCTTCCGTTTGCATTCGAAATAAGTTTTGTATAGCACACCACCTCCAGATCCATTGTTGAGTACACATATCCAAATAGAATCTAAAATGAAGTCTTCTGACTGTCAACCACAATATGTAACCAAACTAAATGCTAGATATGGTGCTACAGAGGTACTGTGGCACATACCTGATTGGATACATGTCAGGATACCCTACAACACAACGGACAAATGAGGATCGACCAAATGCCGATCCACTATTAGATAGTCTCATAATGTTGTAACACCTTAGTTATTACACATATTGACTATGAGTGACCTACGTTAGTAGTGGCACTGTCTTACCCAGATTGGCTGGGTTTAGCAGTGTTACAACATTATCCGATGCAACAGGGGTACAGCATCGTTAAAAACCCCACGAAGCCTTGCCTGCGAAGCAACAACAAGCTCGTGAGGCATAATCTCCGTCATATCACGAAAACGAGCCAACGTACCAACTGAGCATACAAGCCAAAGAACCAACCGAGCCACCGAACGAACAGATAAAACCGATGACGCCAACGAGAAACATCAACGATGACATTGGAGAATTGCAAGGGACACACCGATAAACAGACGCAGAATATAAGACGTCCAAGGGTGCCCTTCTCGCAAAAGCCACCGAGTGTTGGTAATCCGTCGAGCTGCACCGTCGACGGGTGCTCCGGATTGAGCTGGTTTTCCCCTTTGAGAAACAAGTGCTCTCAACACAAAAATAAAGCCATCAAAGAAGGAATAGAACAAATCATCCAGAACGATGGAGCGCCAAACGAAGACACCTACGATAAATAATAATCATCCAAGCAAATAACCTCTGAACCTCACGATCGAAGAACGACGTGGCCACAATAAAAGGTGTGACCGAAGAGGCACGGGAGAAAACGAGAGGCACAGGATGCAAGATAAACAAGGGTGCCCTACACCACCACAAATATTGGACCAGTACGAAGAACGTAACATCCAAGGGTGATAATAGATGGGGATGTAAAATCATTTGGAGTTTGGAGAGGAGAGGCTTAAAAACGAAACCAAGAGAATCACAAAAATAGATGCAATATGTAAATGTCAGACTTTTCAAAAAGTCTGACAAAATGCAACAATAGCATCAAACTTGGTGGAAACTTTTTATTTTATTATTTGACACACATCTTGTTTTGACAGTACAGTACATGACATGAAAGGGTGTGCTAGATATGGTGCGTCAGGGGTACTGTGGCACATACCTGATTGGATACATGTCAGGATACCCTACAACACAACGGACAAATGAGGATCGACCAAATGCCGATCCACTATTAGATAGTCTCATAATGTTGTAACACCTTAGTTATTACACATATTGACTATGAGTGACCTACGTTAGTAGTGGCACTGTCTTACCCAGATTGGCTGGGTTTAGCAAAAATATCCGTACATTCGCGATTTACGAGAAGCTTTCCGATTCAGAAACGGATTATTTAATAGATCGGAGTTAATTGAAATTAATTAATTTTGTGATGGCACAGAGCCGCGAACTTTTTTACGTTAATGCAGCTGCGACCTCCAGCACGACCAAATTGTTATTGAGCTTTGGTAAAAGCGCCAAGAATGTTTCAAGTCTGGGCATGCAAGCAAGTGAGGGTGTGGCTGGAACCAACGAAATGCAGGCGAGATACACACCAGGTGATGACATTGAGACGTGCAACCATGCGCTTACCTGTGAGGAAGAGGGACGTGTGGATCTGCTCCATAAGTCAATAGATTTATTGGAGGAATGGTGTGAAGACAACAATCAACGATAATGATATGGATGAGGAACTGCAAGAAGTATTGATAGCTTATGCTCATGGAAGAGGGGGTACGAAGATGCAGGAATTGATCCCAACAAGAAAGGCGTATGTCAGACTTGCCAGGTCTATGGACTGTATCGGGTGGAGGAGGTTTATGGAAGGAATGATATCAAAGGAGATAGTTAGGATACAATCATGATTCCTAGAGAGAAGTGAGAGTAGAATGTCAATTCGGAAATGGGCGGAAGGCCTGGTGTTTAAGCTATTGGAGGTGACCCATGGGCAGTGGTTGTATCGCAATGTACATGTACATGATTTCAAAACTAGTGACTTAGCATCTAAATGGAAGGAAGAATTTAGGAAGGCGCTTGAGGATCAGTTGTGCTTAGGAGAAGAAGGACTGGCAAAGGAGGATGAGTACCTCTTGGATATTAACTTAGACACTTTGGATGACTCCTCAGGGGAGAACCAAGCTATTTGGTTGCTCGCTCTACATGCGGCTCGAGAGGCATACTAACTGAGGAACGGAAGCATGGCAGCAGATGCGGCAGAAGAGGAACCTGACTGAGCGGCATTTATTTTTCCTGCACTGCAGGAACTAAAGACTAGTTGTCTTTATTACCTGACAGTAATCTCAGAAGGAGAGAGTCGCTCTCTCAGGTGGCCACTGGCTGCGACGCTGTTTATTTTAGACTCTTGGCATATGAAGACTCCAAGATTGTTTAAGTGTCTAGATAGTAGTAGTAAGAGTACCTAACTTATTATGTTGTTCTGTTGTTCTGTTCTGGAGATGGTAATGGTGGAATTACAGGACCTTTTGAATCTGCCCAGAATCAGTTCCGTTGTGGCCAAGCAATTCCTTTATGTGCTGGAGCATTTGGTGAAGTCAACCCAGACTTCACTTGACTCATCAAGGTATGAAGAGGGTAATTAAAGAGGGAAGGAGGGAGACGGCTTTGGGGGTTATCTCAATGCAAAAGAACAAGTTGTTCGCCCTGAAGAACGGAGGACCCCCATTGCCCTCTCCAGACAGAGTAGTTCTGCCAAACCAAGAGGGTTTTGATGATTATTGAAGGCTATGAGCAAGAAGTATGCGCTGGACAAGAATGGATGGGATTAGACATGACAACCGTGCCGGATGAAGAGATATGTGTGTAGGCAATTTTAACGTGTAGTAACATTTATGAAATACAGACATAATAAATGGAGCGTTACAATGGAGCGTAGCAAATCAATGTAAGTTATCAAAGATGCATACATAAATGGGATGAGGGTGCTTTGTATAAGATGATGTGATAGGCATGATGATGGTGCTGGTAATACATATGAATCGATCGCTTATGATCAGTTGGTTAATGATATTGGGAAATCTAGATGAAGTGAGCATGAAAATTTTAGATAATGGTGAGCGGCCGCTTAACATAAGGTAGGAAGAATGGAGATAAATAAGTGATGCGCGCACACTTACACAAACATTTACATCACTAGCTCTTCACCACTAACACTAAACTTGTGAAATTTTACACTATTAAGCGGGGGAAAAAATCAACATTATTAGTAATACATGAATCTAGCTTTATTGCACCTTCACCTTCAGACATGCTTGCATTGTGTCGGTGATCTACAGGTCCCAATCTGTTTGCTATGGCGTAATTGGCTCGTGGTATCTCAAGAATTGAGGTGGTGTTGATGGCAGGGCGGCCTGAAATGTCCGTAGGGGTGGTGAACGTTTTCGGTGGAAGTAGGAGGATATTACAGCGGTAGGAGGAAGGGGCGTTTATCCGATGAAAACCTCCTCTGCATCGCCGTCGTGTTTTGCCTGTCCCGGAGTTGTGTTGGTTTGATCTACTGGCGACGGGACCATTGTGATGTTTGTGTTGTGGGCCCCGGTTAGTTTATTTGTTAATGCAGTGCCACCACGGCACTGCCTGCTGCTATTCGTAGTCTCTAGCCACCTGTGCCGTGTTGTCTAGCTGGCAACGGTACGAAGGTCACTAGAGAACCTCTAGTGCAGCAGATCGCTAAGAACATAGACTAAAGTTAGGTTCGTGGTTAAGATGTGCTAAAGATTTATGTGCTTAGCGCTCAGCTATATGCTGAACAGGCGTTCATCTGTTCGTCAATCATGTAGACATGACGCAATCACGATCTAAGTCATCAGGCAGATCACCACCTGAACCTTTTTCGTCACATGACTCTGATTTTGTCGGGCGTTCTCAGGCTTTTACTAGGAGTATACTAAAAAATTCTAGTTAATATCAGGAATAGGAATTTACACGCAAGTTGAACATGGCATAAGTGGAAGAGATGTATCCAAGAATGCAAGGGATGGTGGTACACTTCCTGCTACTAGGCTGCCAAAGTTAGGAAGATACACTTTGTTGCGGCTCACAAGCGGCCACATTTTGATAAAACCGAGGATCGGTAAAGGTTATACTATTGCTATGGAAAGAAAGTGATTAATAGTGACCAACATGGGACATCAATTAATCGTTTTAAAATCTACATTAACATTAACCTAGGTAACAGCGATCGCAACAAACAATATAAGGGGCTCTCTTCGCAATTCAAATTCAATATTCAATGCGGCACTTAGAAAATTTTGGCACCTTTGACACTCTTGGACTCAGTCGTGGGTGACTTAGTCTTAGCTTTCTTAGCAGAATTGGATAATGTGATGGGTATGGTAACATTGTAACATGAGTTGGCCTTGCAGTTGGAGGAGAGGATCCCTCAGTTTTTGCTTGGAAGGAGCTGAGGTGGGTGACTTGGTTGGAGTTGATGTTACCCATGCCGAAGAAGGGGATCGAGTGACCGGTGCCTTAGGGGACTGTATATCAACATAAATGATTTCTTATTTTATTGATATCAATAATTCTGGTAAGGTTAAGAGTAATTGTAGTACAAGTAGTTCTTCACAAAAGCATCAATTCAAATACCACTCATTTTTCGTCATTTCATTTCCAGACTTCTACTTAGTTGACTTGACAACTTCAATGGATTTAATTTTAACATAAATTTCTTATTTCTCACACATTACAAGATGGGACTAATTCATTCACGTTAGGTGCTAGTCTTTTTGGCACTTTTGGTCTGAGTAGGAGGGTTAGTTTTGGCTTTCTTTGCTGATTTCGATGCCACATTGGATGGACGCGCAGTAGGTTTGGGATCTGTAGGAGATTGAGTGGAGGGTGACTTGGTTGGAGGTGATATTACCGGTGCCTTGGATGGGGATGATGTGACGGGATTCTTGGTCGGGGAAGACGTAACCTGTGCCTTGGATGGGGATGATGTGACGGGATTCTTGGTCGGGGAAGACGTAACTGGTGCCTTGGATGTGACAGGATTCTTGGTCGGGGAAGACGTAATCGGTGCCTTGGATGGGGATGATGTGACAGGATTCTTGGTCGGGGAAGACGTAACCGGTGCCTTGGATGGGGATGATGATGGGGATGGAGTTACAGGTGCCAAACTAGGAGATGCAGTGATTGGCGCT